>JAULBU010042018.1:0-14303 GCA_032358235.1 Odonthalia washingtoniensis | reverse complement strand
GAAGCCTTGGCAGAAAATGATTGTAACTGTGGGAGGAAGGAGATGAAGCAGGAGCTGAAGATGATAGAAAAGATGAAGACATCGGAACAGACATTCATTCCATATAACAATAAGGCTATCAAGACTAAGTGGGTGTTCAATCGCAAGTACGACACGTCGGGAAATGTGACAAGACACCGTGCACGACTTGAAGTAAAAAGGGTTCAGCCAAACCCCTGGTGTGGACTATGTGGAGATGTTTGCACCTGTAGTAAGGTACTTCTTTATTAGATTCCTTCCGGCACTCAACGTTCTGCGCAACTACAGTATTTTGCAGTTGGATGTTAAAAATGAATTCCTAAATGGAAAATTGACTGAGGAACTCTACCTCGAAGTACCGGAAGGTGTTGGCCTCGAACAAACGAATGGTGATTGTTTCCGACTACTCAAGGCCCTTTACGGTCTGAAGCAGGCAGCTTACACGTGCCATGAGAAGCTAGAAGCGTGCCTGGTTAAACTTGGATTTCAGAAATCAGTAGCGGATCATAGCCTTTTCATTTGAAACATGAGTAATAATGAGGTCTATCTACTCGTGTATGTAGACGACGTGCTTCTAGTGGGACTGATACGAGCTGCTACGAGTTGCAGACGACATTGCCGCCCGATTTGAGGTTCGTTTGGAGGACAAGGTGACAAAATTCCTAGGGATTCCCTGTGAAATTTTGCACGATGAAGTCTTGATCCACAGTGTGACAGCTGTGAATTGGATATTGAAGGAGTTCAATAAGAAAGACTGCAAGGCTGCTGCCACACCGCTGCCTCCGGGTACTGTGCTGGAAAATACTATGTCACCGGGCTCTGATCAAGAGAGGACGGAGATAGGTAGGGTCCCGTACTGCGAACTGGTGGGTTCGCTTCTAAACTTGGCCAATATCAAGCGGCCGGACATCAGTTTGGCAGTTGGAGTACTATCACGCTACATGGATCACCCTGGAAAGGGACATTGGACTGCAGGTTTAAATGTGCTCTGCTATCTTAGCGGCAACTTGAATCTTGGGATAAGGTTCCAATCATCGTGTGAAAAGGATGGTAATCGCTTGATTGGTTACAGCGATGCAAACTTCGGTGGCGACCGCGATAGACGTAAGTCAACATCTGCGCATGTGTTTCTACTGGCAGGGGGAGCAGTGAGCTGGTATAGTAAGAAGCAGTACCTAACTGCTCAATTTACACTGGAATCTGAGTACATCGCACTGTCGTTCGCTATAAATGAAGTCATTTGGCTTCGGGAGCTGGCCCGAGAGGCGGCCCTTTTACCAGAGGCAGAATCGAGTGTGATTCATGTCGATAACCATGGGTGTATGGATGTCACACAGACCGACAGTCTAAGTGATAGGTTGAACCTATTGACATCAATTTTCACCTTGTGAAAGACAAGGTGAAGGACGGAACGATCGAATTGAATTACGTGCCGTCTGGGGACATGGCAGCAGAAATTTTCAAGAAACTTCTCACAGGTGAGAAACATCAGAAGAACCTTCTCATGCCCGACATGGTACGCTCGAGATGAGTTCGGTTCGAGGGGGAGTGTTACTGAATTATGAATTGTGTCTGAGTCTGAATTGTCTCAGGTAATATCTGTTTCAATTGTTGTGTAATATTTTGAATTATATTAATTCAAATTTAGAACCAAAGATAGACAGACCTCTGGGTTGCAGGTATCACCGAGGACTTTCGAGTACTCGGAGGTGTATTTAAGTCCAGTTCCTCTTGCTCTCGGAACGATAAATAAAAGTTAAGGAAAAATTGTCATGATGGTTATCATTTCCCGTCTAGTTATAATTTGTGACGATGGCGCCAGAATGATAATGTTTCTTTAGATTAGTAAATGGTCATAGTTCACTAGATTTATTGCGCAATCAAGATATTGGGAACCGGTAACAAAAAAAGGGTCAGAACCAGCAGCTGCGCGTCAGTAGTAGAGTGATTTGACAGGAGCACAAGAAGCTAATGGAAAAGACGAAGGTTTGAGCAGTCAACAAGCGATAGTTGCAACGATTTCAGCGGACGGAATGATCAATTAGCAAAGCTTGGTAGTGTGTGGTTTTTGTTGAAAGCGTCTAGAGAAGAAACGAAAAGGCTGGTTTCATCTTTTTTTATTCTTAAGTAGTCAATAGAGTCTAGACAGTGTGAGCGTATAGAATTGATTTTTCGCTTCATTGTAGGTGCTTGTTTTCGTTTCGATGACTGTCGTATTTGTTTTGATTATAAGTATTGAACTTATAATGGAGGTTTATTTCGGTTCGTTTTGATTAATGATTATAGATTTGCTGTGTCTTCGTATATATATTTTGGTTGGCTTTTAATAATGATTATAGATTTGCTGTGTCTTCGTATTTATGTGTTGTGTGATCTGTTATCAATTTTTTATGTATTGTGGGGTCTTCATGAATGTAAATATTGATTATATATTTTATATTGTACTTGTCTTTGAGTCGAGACTTTTTTAGAATAGTCATCAGACTTTTCGTTTCATTTTTGTACGTTCATTCGTGGTTTTAATATTCATTTTATTCTTCCTTTTTTTGTATGATTTTTTCTGTTGTTGTTTAATTAGGTGATTAAGTTGAAGCTAGGAGGTTGAGTGAGAGGAAGATTAAAGGTCATGTAGATGGTACTATCCGAACTGCCTGTCACTTGAGGCTGTTTCAAAGTTGCTAAAGTCGATTGATTGTTTACCGCTGCGAATTTCTAGTTGAAGAGAATCACTTAAGGGACTGTATTCTTTTGTACCAGGATCTGATAGGTTGTGGCTTCCAAATATCCAGATAGTTTGGTCGAATTTTCTGCTCTCTAATTCATATCTGACTAAGTTGACGTCTGCTCTGATCGATTTGTCGATACTGCTGCGTTGTGTAGAGAGCGAGTTAAACAGGTCTTTCGAGTCGACAAAAAATGTGAGTTTGATGTTTGTATTGAGCAGTATAGATATCGACTTAGCAAGAAATTTTCCTTCGTAGATCTCCTCACCTGCGGCTAAAATTTCTACTGCACCAATTGACCTTACAGGTCGTTTAGCTTTGCGAGACGACCACGAGAGGAGTTGAAAGTCAGAGTTAAGGGTGAAGGAACCAAAGAGAATTTCTGCGATGTAGCATAATTGTCCGTTGTCGCACTATCTTCCCGCATCACTAAACACTAGGATCGATGGTGTTCAGGTTTTGTCGGGTATGTCAAAGCATATTGTTGTGCCTCGTTTTTTAATTTGACGTAGATCGATTGCTTGTTTTAAAAGTGTTTTGACTGTTGCAGTTGGGGCTAGTTGCTGCATTCGGCTGGAGAATTCTGAGCAGAAGATCAAGCACGTTGTCCCGAGCAAGCTGATGGAGCTGTTTAAGAATTAAAAGGCATGTTTTTCGATGCTATTTCGTTGTTCATCTATTTGTTGGCGGCGGTGACGCGATAATTGATGTGTTTCAGTAGATTTAAGCTTGTCATCACCATTTGTTTGCACGAAGAAGTCGTCTTACGGATGATATTGATGGCAAAAAATTGAAAATTTCCTGGCATATGTGATATTTTACAAAGTTTGAATTTGTCGTCCATGTCGAATATAATTCGAGCGAACCGTTCGTGCGATAGATAAACGGTGAGCAGGTTAATAATGATTATGATGAGAAGATGAGTGATGGTACTGGTGATGATTAATAATGATGAATAGTGATGAATAATGATGAATGATGATAGTGATGATAGAATTGATGACGACTACAATAACGATGACCTGATGATAATGAGAAGATGAATGATGATGCCGACTAAATGATGCCGATGAGACGACCTGATGAGACAAAGACGAAACCTGCACGAAAACCAACGGGAGCGAAAGCAACGACCGCGTAACGATAAGGACACGGGGCAGCCCCGGCCGCGGAAGAACCCGTTAGGAGAAAAGGAGCAGGAGGGGAATGATGACCGGAAGAAAGAACGCCGCACACAAGAAGACACCGCGAGACGCTTGGTTGACATGACTACTGGCAATTAACACAGCAACGGAGAGAGATCGCGCGAGCATCACACCGTCAACCTAGAGTCATCATCACCCAAGGGGTGAAAAAAAAGTCGTTTAAGGAGGGAATGGTACCGGGGTAAGAGAGGGAGAAAAAATCGTGGAAAAAGCCAACGTAAAAGGGAAACCCATACAACGGGTTTTGTCTATAGATTATGGGTGATAGATACGTGTGCACGAGGGGGCATCCCGATGATTCAGGATAGAAAGGCATGATTTGACACGTACACAACTACTGCTGACACTATAGTAGCAAAATAAATGTGGTTTCCAGCAAACGGCGCTTGCCAACTGCAAAAACCGGTTACACGTGTTCCCGAAAATCAGACAGAGATCGGCCCCGAATTCGGTACTTATGTTGACACGGAGAGGAGGAGAGTTAATATTAATCGAGGTAAAATTAAACAAAAAAACCCCCAACACCAGCTTCACCAGCTAATAATATAATCGAAAGATAGACGTTCCAACTCGAGAGAGGAGGACACAACCGCGAGGAGAGATCCAGACAAACCACTGCCAGGGCTGAATAATTCTCAGCGACCGGAGCAAGAGGAAAGTTCCCCACCATTCAGTTGGCCAAATTTCCTGCCGACTGCGCCACCAGAGTCGACAGATCCACTCACGTGCATCCGATACTGATCTCGAAACGCCACTTAGTTGTGTCAGGGTTTGCTGTCAAAACCGACGCTCATCCACGGACGGTGTATTAAAAACCATACCACCTCAATTTCTACGATCTACGGTACACAATCACTTATCGAGGTAGACCCAGAATCCGATTCGGTTTATACGCTTTCTTACATCGATGCGCCTCCACTTTCTACGATTCTACGATCCTTTGTTTATACGTTCCCGCTCAATGGGCTCCGACAATAGGGTTCTTTTCGAAAGTCCATTTGCTTGATGATACTTTCAACAGCAGAAGGTATACCAGTTAACAGGATGTCGTCTACGATTTTGGCAAGCAGACATAATAATTTGCCATTTGATATTATATAGAATAATTGCGGAATTTGTGTGACTTGTGTGAAGACAATAGCGATCAGCATTGAGTCGGACATGACTTTCCATTTGAAATTTGCGTTTACTAGTCCGTAAGAAGCTACCATCAAGAGCCACAGTGCTTTTCCACGGTCTTTGAATTTGGGGGGGAGGTATGACGTAGACATCTCTTGATGCTTTTAAAGTTTCCAGAAAGGCGGTTTTAACATCGAGTTTTGCTATAAACCATGAATTGATGAATGCGATAGAGAGTAGAATTCGCATTTCTACTGGGCTACACATGGAGTAGTCGGATTGCAAGTCATCACGAAGTGAGTCTTCATTTCCATGGGGGGCGATGTGAGCTCTGAGTTTTAGACAGTCGTCATCGATGTGCTTGATCTTGTATATAAAGTGTGAATTAATGATGATAGATGAATTGGGAACCTTCTATATAGCAATGCACTTGACCCTGTTTTTTAATTCTTGCTCTTCGATATCAAAAGCCAGCGATAATGGTGCTGGTGGGAATGCTTGAGCGCGGTATTTCAGGAACGACTTACTGCCGAAGTGATTAAATATGGACTGGAGGGACAATTGGGAGTTTGTGGTGAGGCTGGTTGCTGAAGATGCGGACAGAGCGGTAGTTTTATTGGTATGAATGTTGTCTTGAGAATCGACTGTAGAGGAGTAATGCCAGATTTCGTTGGTCATGTTGAGTCGATATTAATCGCCGTCATCATAATTGATGTTTTTCTCTCCGTTGTCTGCATCTGATTCTATGGTACCGGAGAAAAACTCTTTTTGTAGTGGCCATAATACGTCGACTCGATCACCTATCTATGGTGTATCTTATGGATCAGCAGATTAGTAGCTGTAGTTTGAGTCGCTTTCGTTTACTTGTTTTTTGGATGGTTTGCTTATCTTGTTTCTGTTCGAGTCAGTAGCTATATTTTTGGATGAGATTGATTCTAGTATGTAGTCAATTTTATCGTCCAGGTCATCATTTGCTAGTCTTATTAATTCTGAGAGCGAGTATTTTGGAAGAGCATGCCGTATATATTCAACACCAGATCGCATCGTACGAACGTTGGATCCAAGTAAGGTTACTGTTGATGTATCTTTACCGAATTGGAGGGCATTGGAAGGAGAGAGCCAATTTCCTCGTTTGCTTTTACCGTCTTTTACCTACACCTCTACAAGATCAGCGGGGTGAATCTCTATAATTGTGGGGCTATTGGTTGAGAGTATCAGGTTGAGCTTCCGTTTCGCTTGGAGCTGTTGCTGTGCTTTGACTAGATCGGTTGAGATTGGCGATACAATGAACTAGATGGGTCTGCTGTAGCCTTTTGCCATTTCATATGCGGAGAGAGTGTTTGATCCGTTTACGTCATTAGAGCGGCGGACGGCTTGTTGGGCGAGCATAGAAGTAGATTCAATTGGATTCGCGTTTTTCAGTCTAATAAAAATGGTGCGAATTATGTTGTGCTTGGATTCAAGAACATTTTTAGAATGTCTACGCGGTGGAAGAGCTGTGAAATCATATTCTAAGCTGCTCACCAAGTTTGTGAAGCTGTTGTGGTTAAATGCCTCGTCACCAACAATTAGGTCAGGTACCCAGAACCGGCTGAACCATATTGTTTCCATTGATAGACATGCATGTTGGAGAGCTGTATTGGGCACTACTCGGGCAGCCGAGAACCGAGTGGTTGCGTCCATTATGTGGATTAAAGGTTGTCCGTCAAGGTAGAAGTGGTATACGCAAACAACATAATTGAATTGACGATTCATTGACGAGATGTATAACTTTCTAGATGGTTGGATTAATGTAGATGCGTTGCAATTCAAGCAGGCTGACTCTGTGAATTGAAGTTGACTTTCGATTGCGTCCGATCACAGGTTGTTGCGTCTTAATAGTGTCTTGATGACTGAGTAAGCAGAATGTCCGCCCACCACATTGTGTATTCAGTCGATGATTTTGCAGATGGTTTCTGGAGGGGAGTTGCTGATCATGCTGGATAACTCTGGTACAATATCCGTTTCTGATTACAAGTGAAGAGGGACAGAGACATATATTTGCATGTCAAAATAGATCATTGGAAGACGAATGCGCTCGTTTCCATGATCAGGTACTACCATTCACGCGTTGTCAAGCTGCATTATGTTGGAATTGCTGGTTATGTTTCGACAGACAACCAAGTGAGAGCATTCTTTCAGTACAAGGTGGCGTGTCTCTATTATGAAGCTGTTGTGAGCGATAAGTTGAATTAATGTGGATCCAATAAATAGACGGGCCTCGCTGGAGTGGTTTCCAGATCCACTTTGCCAGAAGGAAATTTATCAAAGGCGATGGGTAAGGGTTCGATCGGTGGGGAGCGTCGCAGGAATGAGTTGAGTGCAAGTAACTCATTTCCTCTATTGCACTATAGGGGGTGTTGTTGTCGATCATGGTACCGATGCTGGGAGTGTTGTTGAATTCTGTGTCATTCTGTAAAATCTGAACCGTATTGGCTATGTTGAACGTGATGGGGATATTTGGTCCATCGCTTGGTCTGATGGAGTTGTTGTTGCTGCGAAGACCGTTGTTACGCTGAGAGCGGTGGCTATTGATGTTTGTGGATGATGGGTTACGGACTTGGGGGTGATCATATGAAAGCGATTTGCTGTTTAAGATTCCATCTATTTCGTGGTCATTGTACCAATGGCCATATTTTCCGCACCTAGAGCATTGGGAATTTAATTTCAGCTCCTGAACTTGTTCTCATGACATTCGTTCGCGCCGAGTACGGGTGTTGAAGCTGTTTTGATTGAATGAGCTGTTTATTGTGTTCGTATGTTCGTATTTGTTTTGAAGGGACGGGTTGCTGTTATTGTGAGGCGAGGAATGATTGGATGACATTGCATAGTCCTGATTGTTGGTGATGTCGGTGGGCTTATAACATTGGCGGATGAGAGAAGATATGGTCTCGTAGCTGACGGATTCTAAGAATTAGTAGGTGGAAGAGTTCATGTTGAGTGCGTTATCATTGGGTGCAGATGCCGCAAGCATGGATATGAGTTGAGAGCTGTCAAAATCGGAGTTTTCAATCAATATTAGAGCGGCAATAGCACCTGATATGGCGACAGACGAGCTAAGGGAATTAAATTTGGCCAGCTGTGCTCCAATCTTACTTCGTAGTAGCTGAAGTTCTCATGAGATGATCAATATATCTTGGGTAGGTTCTTTACTTCTGTGTACACTAGCGATACAATAGAGAGCAAGTCGCGTTTGTAGATGGAGTTTAGAACCAAGCTGACACCGTCTGCTGTGGCAACCTTTTAGAACGGTTAGGAGTGCCTGCGGGTGTTTGGTTTTAAGCCTGCCGACAGCTGCCTTTACGTCTTCTCTGTTGTGTTCTACGTTTGCTCTGTGGTTCTCTAGAAATACCAGACAGACATTTACACCCATCAAACACTCTGGGCAGAACCTCCTGCCTTCCAGTCTCTTACTCTTTACCCATGGTCTTTTCACATCCTTCCTGGCGTCTCCTCCGTACGACTTCCCCAGGGAATATTTTATCTCCTGTTCTTCGTATTGCATTGTGTACTCCGAGTTGCTTCCTGCCAACTCTGGCTTGTTGTTAGGCTGGTTCGCAATACGATTAACGGCGTACTAGCTATTTTAGGGCATTCGATCCCTCAGCGTCGTTCAGATGCTTAATATATCAACGGCAGTCAGGAGTCTGTCTCTCAAGAAGTGATCGTCATGGTAAGATTCATCTAGTTGTTTTTTCAAAGATCTAGAGAGTGCCACGAAACCTCTGCAAACATTAAATTCCTACTCTGACGGTGAATCTTCCATGGACTGCGATAGCAACATGGTCTGCCATTTCGTAAGGATGCGGGACTTCTTGTCTGCACTATTGTACCATCTTCTCATCCAGATAATCGCTGCTGAATAAGTTTCATACTTATTATTGTTGGCTACGTAATAGTTCAAAGCGTCTCCCGACACCACGATATCACGAGAACTGCCTTCAGTTTCTCATCATCTGTGACTTCACACATGTTCGAAAGTGTTTCGAACACGCTGATGGTGTTATCAAGGTCCTCATCCCAGCTGCCGGAGAAATTCCTCTCACCTACGAATGCACGTATCGGCCCGTTTATTGCTAATCCTTTCCTTTTTTGTTCTTCGTCCTAGCCTTGGCTCCTTACTCCGTTGTATGGTGGAGGTGTCGTCCAACAGGGGGTGTCTTATTTCTTCGGTGGTTCTCATTTTTATCTCGTACTTTTCTACAATTATCCTCCTTTTGCATTCCACTTTTCGCTTCCGATCAATCGTCTCCTTTTCTGTCTCTCTCACTTTCGCTGCTGTTATCGCTGGGAGATCCGTCGCTTGGTGATCCTCCGTCGTGCTGGCGTTATTGTTCTTGCTTTTTATCGTCCTTTTCAAACCATCTCTGGCGGTCTGGGTGGATGAAGCGTCCCACCATTGGTCCTTATGCCTTGCTCCTCTTTTCTTCATGACGTGGTATCAGCTCTACCTTTTCTTCATCTGACTGCGTTCTTCGTTCTGACTTTGGGTCGCACAAGACTGAGGCGCTCACTTCAACCCTTTGAGCGTTCGTCCTTCTCATTTTAGATATATATACTGCTGGGGGGTTGCACTTGTCCCTATATAGGACATCGATTAGGTGCTGTGATTGCCGGATCCTTCGGCTCGTTCCTGGAAGGATCCCGTTGTCCTTTAAGTATGTATAGAACAAGGTCGTGGTTTCCCTGTCCAAAAGCTTTATGGTTCGTGGTCGGAAAGCGGTAATAAAATTTGACCACAGGTCTTCACATTCAAGCTCCAAGCGTATGTAGGTCTTATACATACTGGTGGTGTACCTTTTTACGATTTCCAGGTGGATTTCCTCTTCGTAGGGTGTGGGGTTCTCTCTCAGCGGCTCTGGGTCGTCCGAGACATTCAGATAGTGCTCCCAGTCCTGTTCTGGGTCATCTTCCGGTGGTTTCCTTTGAGGTGGTTATTTGGCCAGTGTTGGGGCGGAGGTTGATGCCTTTTCTGGTGAGGATAATATTTCCTCCTCGTGGTCTACTGGGTTCATATTAGCTGGAGCTTTTCTTCCTACGATGTCGTGTATTCCTGCTGGGAATTCAGCGTCTCCTCTTTGTTGGTGTATCGATATACTCATTTCTTCGCTCTTTTTCTGCTCATTTTGAATCTTAGATTTTTCTTTCTTCCCGGTTTTATTTATCAGAGTCATTATTTACCTAAAAGATTAGACTGTCGAATCTGTCATTGAAATCGGGCTGAATATTTATTGGGTAAGTTACGCAAAATTCCTACAGAGAGGATTTTGATATGCAACTATGGAGGTTTCAATTCCTATTGCTCGTTCTGGTTAGCCTGCCGCGTGTCGGCTACGCTTGAGAGATTGAGTCGTGTCCCTGATACAGAGATGTATCTTTGCGGTCCCGGGTCTCCCAAGATACGCTAATATCCCCCGTTACATTTGATTGAACAAAATTAACTAGCAATCGATGGGATTACTATTACTCCGTTTCCGAGTGTTGTTCGGCCGTAGGCGATTAATAAACCTACTTTTGTTTGTCCACGCGTGGTATCGAGTTGATATATTATTTCTGAAAAATGATTAATTCTAAGATGTCTCTACTGTTCTTTATTGAGTTTTTCTTTCACCATCCCTCTTCCCTATGTATACCATTCGGTTTCGTTACCGACGGCGGGACTGGAATTAAATATCTAAACGTGTAAAATCATTAGCTAAAGAAAAGTCAATACAGTGATGGATAGCTAAGTCGGGTGAGTACAGTGCAGGCCGGGTACCATGTAGTGTAGTGTGGAACTATTATATTTCTATATTTCAGTCCGTTGTTGAATGTGGTGTGTGTACTCCACGTGTTGGCCTTCTGATTGGATGAGTGGTACAGTAGGTATCGCTTCCATAGTGATTTGGCTGTAGTCGTGTGTCAGGTATGTTTCTTGGTCTTATACGCTCCTGCTTTGCTGTTGTCGTTTTCTCATTTCGCTTTTGGTGCGTTTTGTCGTAGTGGTATTTCGCCGCCCTCCTGCTTGCTTCGCCCATCATAGCGCCTGTATCGTCGTCCTTCATATCGACGTCATTATTATCCTCATAACCATTATCGCCATCTCATCGTAAGTATCATCCTTTGTCGTCTTATCATTTTGATCATCTCATCATCATCGTTTATTATCATTTCTCATCTAACCTGACCATCATCTGATTCTCATCATCATTTATTATGATTACTATTATCGTTTGATCATCGTCATCGTCTATCACTCAGAAACACATTAAGTTCTGACGCATCAGGTTGTTCCGTCGTCGGTTCTGATAAGGCCATGGACTGCCACTTTATGAGTATACGGGCTTTACGGTCGTCGCTATTGTACCATAATCGTAACATTTGCATGGCATCAGCATAGCTCGAGTTCGGTCTAACATTACTCGCGTAATAGTTTAGGGCATCTCCTGTGAGCATAACTGGAACGGATTTTAATTTCTCATTCTCTGTGATTTCGCACATTATTGATAAGTTGTCAAAGATGTTGATTACATTATCTAGGCCATCGTAACAGTTTCCAGAAAATGTGGGCTTTCCATCAAATTCCCTCATTAGTCCACTCATCCCTAGTCTCTTCTTTTCCTCCTGGTATCGCTCATGATCATGTTACCAGTATGATTCATCCCCGACTTTAGTTGTTCTCAATCCTCCTTTATTATCTTCCCCATCATCATCAGGATCATCTTCGTCTGGCGGAACTTCATTTCTGGATGCCCTTTTAGTCTTGTCATTTACATTCAAAGCTTGCTCATCTAACTCTGTTGCTTTTTCTGTCATTTGGACTAAATCTTTATGGTTGGGATGTACGAATGGTCCCTTCGATGGCCGAACTTGTTGAGACTCTATTGAGTTTATTGATATTGTCTTGGGGTTGGTCGTTGCTATCTTTTGATTATCATTCATTCCATTCATGCTGATATAGGTTTCTTGATAAAACAAATCGATGAGTTTCTGGACCTTTTCCAAATGTCTCGCTCTGTCGATTAACACATCGTTTTCGGCAAAGTATGTCGTCCACTTCAGTATCAGAATCCGATACCATAATTTTATAGAATGTGGCCGAAAGGTGGAGATGAATTCATTCCATAGTACCTCCCCAGATATGTTGAGTTCAGCGTACATCTCTAACGTTTCATATGACATTTTCACAGTCTCCTTGCGGATCATTCAAATATCTTGTGGTGATTCATCGCCGCTCAGCGATTCAGGATCGCAGTAAGCATTGGTATAATGTGTGTAATCTGGTGCTGATTCATTGGTTGTTCTATCTCCGGGTGGTTCTCCGCTGTTTGGCATCTTGAGTAAAGATGAGGATATTGGGTATCGTTGTGGTCTTTCTGGTGAGATGGTGTCTTCTGGTTCTGGTGACTGGACACGTATTGGTAGTGGTGTATGTGGGGGGTTAAACTCGGTTAGGATCGGTCCTGGTGTGGATCCTAGGAGTTTCCAGATTCTCTCGTTTCTACGTCATTGTTCGTTTGTCCTCTTCTTCCTCTCTGTGCTCTTTGTACTCTTCCTTGGTGTGGTTGAGTCATCCTCTTGCCGACGTGAGTTTAAACTGTCAAATCTGACCACTCCTTTATTAAACAAAACAAAGTAAACGTCAAAAGTAAAGGAAAACAAAGTGAAAGTAAAATAATTATAAAGATAAATCAATGTAAGCTTAATGTAGAGAAAGTCTCAGAGAATCTATAATTTAGGATAAGTTCTATTTGAATCGATGATCCTGATACGGTTAAGTATCTTTGAGGATCAACCGAGTCTGGGCACTTCGTGTCCACGTCAACTTTGTTACGGTTGACAGTAATCTGATATCTCTACATAACTGATTACTTCGCTTCTCACAGTAGTAGTTAATCTACTCGAGTACACGTGTCAGGATTGATCTCTCTTTCCTGTTGAATAGTTACCTCTCGGTAAATTCGGGTCGCTGAAAGCTGGCGTCTGGGTTTTTCTTAATAATGTCTAACTGGGTTTTTATTATTGATCATCATCCCGGCGAGGTGGGCATATATCCTAATGTTGGGTAAATTCTGCTTCGGGATCAAAAGCAGGCACACGTGTAATAATATCTCACTGTTAGTAATTTTCCAGATTGCTAAAGTGAACTCATTAATTTGGACACGAGTAGAAAGTATATCATTCTCTATCTGAATGGTTCTTGTCAATGATATATACACATTTTAATGTATTGCATAGTCGTGAAATTTTGTGTACCTATTCGTCTCTCTATACGTGATTGCCCATATTGCCACTTGTTACCACTTCGCCTGAATTGTGTCACCTACAGTCTTTTTTACGTCCGCTCCTTCCTTTCATTCTCTCCGTTCCGTGTTGCCTGCTCCCGTCGCACTATTCTCTCTTCCGTGCGTGCATGGAGACTTCTTCCATCGTTGTTGAACATCGCGTACCACCGTCATCTTACGGTACCGTCATCATGCCGTTACCAGTATGATGACATAATTTTATCATCTTCATTCTTTTCAAGTCTCGCTTTTTTTCACATCAAACAACTGAGACCACAATAACTATCAATTTCCCTACAATATTCCTCAAACTCCGTACATCGAACGGCTAGAAATTTGAACATTCCCCTCCTCCACTAACCTGCTCGCTACACTTTGCCCGTTTTTCATTTTTCCTTCTATGCCACTTTACATTTCATCTTTTCGTTCGACGAACCCCAACCGTTCCTCCATCCAAATGCACCCCACCTCACTCCATAACCAAGACTAATACCTGCACACTCACCTCAGCTTTTAAAAGTCAACAAATAGACTGTTCATCTCCACTCTTTCAAACACCAAACAATTCCGGCAGGATCATTCACACTACAATCAATACAAATGGCATCTGACACAACACAAACCTGCTCCTTCAACAACACAACTAACTCGCCAACATTAAATGCGAAATCTGCACATGTGCCTTCCCAAACCACCATCCCAACTTCCAAACAAATACTTGAATTGCCCCGACAGCGCAAAACGCGCCAAATTTCGGTTTATACCTTGCGAGCAACCCAATTCTCCTGCCTATAACTCCCATATTTCTAATCACAAATCTTATTAACAACCCTCACCCTATCCCGCCATCCTGCCTCCCCTATATCTATTCAAATTCCGGTCATCCCATCAATAAACGTGAACCAACATCCATTTCCCCCGCTGCCTGTAGACAG
>JAULBU010042007.1:0-14303 GCA_032358235.1 Odonthalia washingtoniensis | reverse complement strand
CCACTCGGTCATTACTCCAAACCCACCTCTCCGAGCTACCTCCGTCGAAAGCCCAGGACTTTCAGGCTATCAAGCGCCTGGGTGACCGCTGCGGGTTGACAGCTAAGGCCATGTCCACTCACAAGAAACCAAGCGCGTCTTCAAAATCCCCCGTACAGGCCCCCACTTCCCTCGATGTGGCTCCCTGTCACTGTTCTTAGAAGACTGTGTTCTTGTGGTGAGAAATATCAGCATAGCCGAATAGTGGAAGATAGTTCGAACGATGTATTTGGATAGTGGGGTCCACGAGGAGTGTAATGTGTGGTGTATCATGATGAGAATGTAGCTCAGTAATCAGCTCTGAAGATCGATGGAGAATGTGATGTGTCAAGAACGATTAAGAGAGAGAACAAACTCTTGACTCTCTCTTCGTGTGTTGATGCTTTTAATACTGTTCAATTATTAAAAGCTGGATAAACGTGTAGCGTGTCATTCAAGTCTATTGTAATTGGCTTAGACTGACAGGAGAAAGTCTCACAAAACAATATGAAGGTTAAAATAACATAAATTATATATGTCAAAAAGTAAAAGATAAGAAACAGAAATGGTAAAAATCTTAATATAATAAGGCGGTAATCGAATATATGATAAAGAAATAAAAGTGGGATTTATTGTGATTTGATCTTATTGTCTTGTCTGTGTACATGACAAATGAAATGCTTGTGGAATTTCATATTGAGATTAAAGGGCAATGATTTGAAGGTTTAATAACAATACTGGAAATCAGTATGGATATGTCGACAGTATGGAGAAAGTCTCACACTCCTCCATGCTTTTGGGTAATTCTATTCCGTGTTGGATGATTGTGGGGCAGGGTTGTTGATTTCATTTATGAGGAATTTGTGTCTGACGGGAGGGAGTGGCTTGGTGAGTATGTTGGAAATGTTGTCAGTTGTTGAGACTCTGTAAGAATGACGGTTGAATTCCTAATATGATGTTGGATATGGTGATACTTTATATATATGTGTTTTCTTCTTTTAATTTTAGCAGTGTTCTTGGCTATGTCGATTACTCCATTGTTGTCGACATAGAACGGTGATGGGGAAAATTGGGAGTATCAGTTGAAGTCTTTTAAGAATCTTCATACAAATTGTATCTTGTAGTGCCTGTGAGGCTGCGACGTATTCAGCCACACGGGTACTGGGGATAATTGTTTGCTGCTTTCGTGATAACCAGTGAATGGGAGTCCCATATGAGGTGTGTATAGAGGCTGAGGTGGAAAGACGATCGGTAGATTCGGCATAGTCGTAATCTGCAAAAGGGATGAGAGGGTCGTGGTTTGATTTGTTGAAAGTGATTCCATGATGAATTGTGCTGTAAATGTATCTGACAAGGTGATTCAGTACATGGAGGTGGGTGGATGTTGGTTTTGTTATTAATCTGGCTAGCCGACCTGTTGCGAATCCTATGTCATAACGTGTGCCGCATGCGAGATACTGTAGATCTCCTATGCATTAAATGTATAGCTGCTTTTTTTCTTCATTGATTGGGAGGCTGTTCTCTCATAATCTTATTCCAGATTGTGCGGAAGGCGGGTGGAACGGCCGTTTGATTGTTGCAGTTTCAGTTTTTTGGTTAAATTTTCGATTAGATTAGGTTTAGAAAGATGTAGGTCTCCATTTAGTTTGTATTCGATGGACTAACCTAAGAATATTGATGGTCTGCCGAGGTTTTTCAAAAAATATTTCTTTTTTTAATGTACTAGAAATGTTGTGATGTAGTTTATATTCGGGGCTGTGACTAAGAAGTATCCATTGTTATGGATATGATTATTATGCCGTTCGCGGTTTCTTTGTAATAAATGCAAGAATCCGCTTGTCATAGTTCGTAATTCGAGGAGGTAAGGTGATTATGTAATCCGCTGAGGTATATATGGTACGTGGTTTTGGAACCATCAAGGTTCATTAGTAGTTGGCCATATGGGAAATAGGGGAATGCAAAAGAATTGTTAGAAAGGGGATCTGTTTCACGTAGACGGTGTGATCAGGATCATGAAATTCAAGAGTAAAAGCTGAGGAGATATCGAAATGGCGAATTGGGTTACCGTGGTATCGCGCGTGTGCGAATAACAGTCTTGAAGAAGATTTTTATGCCGAATATGCACTTGTTTGATCGGGGTTGTAATGAATTGAAGGATTCATTAAGTTGCTACGGACAACACATCGTGCTATTTTAGGATTTATGTTTCCATTGTTGTATAGTTTATAAGATATGTCATCGTCAGTAATATAGGTTTCGACTTACATAGTTTTTGTAAAGAAGTTTTCCCATCTTTTATCCAATCGGTGACATCGTTTTGGTTTAATTGGTTAATTTCCTCATCGTGGGCGATGGGCCATTTGGCTGCATCTGGGTATTTTAGTAGTTGATGAAGGTTCTGCTGGGGTTCAGTTTCGGGGATATTATGTTTGGTGTTTTGTGGTAGTGGAATGTTTTGAAGGCTTTGCCTAGCAGGTGAGTAGGGTCAAATGCTAGGTGGTAGGGTATGAAGTATTGGAACCTGCATGTCATTATGACGGAAGAATCTGTTAGTAAAATGACAAGTTTTTCTGCGTTTTCGTGGTGGAGGAAGCGAGCGGGGCGAGAACGCACATCGAGTTTTTTTGTTAGCGTTGGAGTTCGCAATAATACCAATTGCACTAAATTGGAGGAGGATAGGTGACATAGGAAGATGAGGTTTGCCATAGGGATATAGGGTTTTTTGTGATAGTATGGGAGATCTTGTTGTATTTGTATGTGGCATCGATGATGACGAAATCCCAGAAGGTGGGTGACATTCTACTATGGGCTAGGGCAGATCATGCAGTATTAATCAATTTTCTATTGATTAGCTTGGTACGTGAATTTGGCTGAGGTTGATGCGGTGTAATAGCAGTTTGATCTAAGCCATTTGAATGTAGAAAAGAAGTTATCATTTTAAGGTATATTCTCTACCGTTGTCAGATTGAAATCTTTGAGGTAAACGGCCATGATATGGGCCATGTACTACAATGTCTGAGGTATGATTTGGGCTAATTGTGAGCGTGATTGAATTGGTTGGGCAATGATATAACGTGACGCTGTATCTATGAACTTTACGGTATGGAGATTTGCGCATCCGGAAGATGATGTAATTGGACGCATGGTATCGCTAGATATTGAGTTATCATCGATTTTGTTGAATTGATTGGATGGTGGGTGGCTGGCTTGTGCAGTCTTACCATCTGCACATGCATAGCATGAAAAACAAATCGTTACGTATAGAGATGTTAGTGATTGCTGGAAAGTGGCAAGTGGATATTATTCTACGTTGACTTGTGATTGGCGCATGGTTGGAGGCTAAGTGTAAAGACATTAAAATGTCTTGTTGTTGAAGTTTGTTAGTCGTGGGTGGTAATGAGGTTAAAAGGCGTTGTATGGTGCTATTTTTTGTTTTTGGGAAAGGAGGAGCTTGTGTTGGTGATGGAATATTTGTTTGAGGTGCGGAGGGGGTTGTGGCTATGGGTGATGCCGTGAGTGACAAGTTGGATGTCTTGGATGTTGGGAGAGGGGTGGCTTTGTATTGTGCTGATTTTGATGTGCTGATTCCTGTCTGGGGTTTGGGTGGGACTGGTGATATTGTGTAGGACATATTATCCCATTTTGCAATGGAAATCTGGAGTATTAGTGCGGGTAATTCTCTTCTTTTGACAAGGTACGCTTTATTGTAGATGAAGATCGTGGCTTGATCTTTGCGGGTGACATCTTTAACGGATATGAGAGTTTGAGGGATCACTTGTGATGTCACCGCCTTCGTTGTTATATTTAAATTTGCCGTTTTGATTGTGATATGTCCAGTATAGCAGTGGGAGTACGATCTGTGGTGGTGGTTAGTGGTGTTAAAGTTTTTGGAAGTTTTTTAAGAAGTGTACCAGAGTGTGGGGTGTATGTTGGGTGAGCACCACTGTCAAGGATAAACGTACCGGGATGTGGGTGTGAATAATCGCTGCCGGGGTAGGGATGAGCATTCTTTTGGTGATTATTTTTGTATATTGGTGTGTGGATTATGTATCATGATTTTGGGGCGTGGTTTGGGCGATAGATTTATTGATGTTTGGGTCGATGGTTGGAGAATCTATTGTTGTTTCTGGTTGGTGTATTGTGTTGTTGGTTTAGTGGATGATTTGGGTCTTTAAATTCGTTGTCGGAGAGGTTGAGGATTACGCAGTATGTTGCTGCATGATGTTTGAAGCAATTTTTGTTGCGTGTATTGTACGAGTAGTTCGTGGAGGATGATAAACTATTGAATTTACGGTTCTAACGATGTTGATGTTGTGGTTGGGATGCCATCGGGTATGGGATTGATTGAATTTGGGTGGTTGTTGTTTCAATTAAACTAATCATGGTCTGAAGAGCTTGGATTGACCTCGGGATGTCTTTTAGCCATAAGGGTTGAGGTATGAATATGTTGGGTGTTGTCGGATTCCATTTAGTTTTAACATGATGGTGCTGGCTTCATCATCAATGTTGGGGAATCGGATAGCGGTCATTATTGTTCGTAGTATATCATGCGCTTTGATGTAGTGGTCAGAATAGTCGCATTTGTTGATTATGGTGTCGAAGGTTTATATTTTGAGCAATTTGTGATCGGCAGCAGTTCTTTTGAGGATCATTTTGCTGTACGGTTGATAAAATGAGACTTGTATTGCTTGGATACCTGGTGTTATGACTGCCGTAGCAATGTTAGATGGTAGGGATGCCAGGATAACACTGGTAAATGCGGTCAGAGATCGATGATTATATGGGTCCTATGCGTAGTTAATGTCCTCGATATGGTTTTGTACTGGAAGAGTTTCGGCCTCACATCGAGTGGCTGAAAGACAGGGCTCCATATTATTTTTGTCCAAGGTGGGGATTGTTGGTTGATGGAATGGAATTTGAGATGGCATTGGTACCTGGTTTTGGATTGGTATGTGTTCAGTATTTTGTGCCATATTAGTATATTTTGATATTGTATATATATCCCTAATGTTTTAATGTTAACTTAACTTAACGTTAGGCCGAAAATCCAAAAATCACGTTTTGGGTTTGTCAAGTTAACTTAGCCGGTGGGGGTAACTTTTCATGCCATTGAGGGGAGAGTGAATGGGCTCCTATGATTGGATAGAGTGTGTAAAACATAAATATATTTTTATATACTGTGGATGTGGGGCTGTGATTAAACATTTGCAAATCCTGGACAGTACAATAAAATCTGTTGAAATTGAAAGATTACAGTAATTCCAAAATTTTGTGCTGTAACGGGTGAATCAGGCGTTTCATTTGCTGTAACGGGTGAATAATAGAGGTAGAAAGTAGAAATCTATGGGAATTAAGGAAATAAAATTCCATAATTTACATTTTGAGCGTCACGGATGCCATCTCACTGCTAAACACCCCGTCTCACCTGAAGCAACGTATCTCACGGAAAACCGCCTATCACACAAAAGAAAGCTCATCTCACGAAATTAACCCCATCTCAACTGTTTCGACGAAAAAGAAGACCTCAAAATTTTCAAAATACCAACCAATGCGACTCCAGCCCTGATTAAAACGTTCAACCTGTTTAGGTATGAACTCACAGCTACACACACCGTTCACGAATTATCCTTCTTTCAAGAACAGTGTCCCTGGAGGTTTTGAGGGAACAGCAACTGATGATGCGAGTGGGACTGTTAGGGGAAGGGGAGATCGACGTGGCGCAAGGGAGAGGGGCGGAAAAAGAGGAAGGAGAAGAGGTGTTCGTTCTCGTGGACGGGGAGCACGGAGCACAGAAATTCACGAGGATATTAAAAGAAACTGGAAGATTGTGGAAGAAGATAGTACAGAGTTGTCAAGCGATGAAGATTTCTCGAGCAAAGTTCTTGACGAGAGGGCTAGACGCTTCGCGAAAACTGTCGTCTAGAACATAATAGGGAAATATTGGCGAGGAACCTGGCAGACAAAAAAAATGCGTTCGCTATTCTCTTCCTTGATCCTCTGATACAGCGCTGTGTAGAGTGGATCAATGAACGAATAATTCTTCGGGAGTTAAATGACGAACTTGTCCCAAAAGATGCCTTCTACAGATTCTTTTCTGTCTTTCTCAGCTCTCATACAACTGGCTATTCTTTGGAAAAGACTGTGGAGGACCTGAATATCGAAAACCTACCATCCGTTGCACGCATCTGATTCATATTGTCGAACGTCAAGGTTTATTCCCCTACTTCGAGGTGCGAGGATGCTACAGATACTTGGTTCTCGCAAAGGGGGACGAATCACAACATTTTAGAGAATTTGAAGCTCTGGCCTTCCGCGATGTGAAGAAGGTCTTTCTCATACCTCTGTACCAATTCCTAACCCAAGATGACGATTTATTCGGAACAAGGGCCAAGGACAATGCAATGAAGTTCTTGAGTCCGCGGAAGGCTGACGTCGAAGGGCATGTAGCGGACTCTATAGATGATAACATATTCAGGGTAACGTTGGAAATACGATTTCGTAGACGGGGGAGACAGTGGTAGATGGGAGAAAGAATTTGATGTGCAAATTGTTGGATGGGAGAGGGGAAGTGGCGCTCAACTCTGCAGTGGTAACTGCCGATAGAGGTTACGGGAGGGAGGAAGTAGTGGGTATGTTGCGGTCGTGTGGTATGAAATCATTCGTATTGATGCCGAATAATATAATACACTGTCACCCTTTCGTGGTGTCGTCCTACTTGACTGTCGGTCGGGAGGAGGAAGAAATTCCCAGCAGTACTACAGGAAGGAACGAAAATACTGGTACAGTTGATGTGGGTGATGGAACAGGTCAGGGAATTGAAGATGATGAATTAGTCATTGATGATAAATGGGATTGAGGGCATGCACGCAGATTCTTGAAAAGGGTAGGGGACCGAGCAGATAGTACGGTTTAAGCCTCTGCGGTTCAGAAGCCGCATGGTGATCGCTATTGCAAGATTCTGCAATTACTTTATGATGCTCCAGGAGATATTCATTGTTACTGGAATAAATGGGTCTACACAAAGAAGGGTGACCAAGGGAAGGATCACCTGTTCCGGGGTCAGGAAGAGCAAAGTACAGGTCCCTTTTCTGATGAGAAGTGGGAAATTGAAAACTATTTGAAGGCAGTGTGCGACGTTGTGAAGATTGGCCAAAGATGCTCTGATTGGTTTATTCTCAGGAAATTTAGGATTACTGGCACCAAAGCAAGTACCATAATGTTACAAGACTTCAGAATTAGGGACAGCATTGGTATCCCACAGCCATCTGTCCTGTTACCGTCAAGATTACGGGAATGGCTAACTATATTGTCGGCATCCTGGTTTAGCAGGGAACGGAGCTCAGAGGCGATGATGCGGGGTTCTGCGAACGAGAGTGAAGTACTGAAACCCATTGAGAAACGCCCCTGGGTTCGTTTTTTTCGAAACTGGGATGCTACGGTCGAAAACAGGGAAGAAGATGGCCTGCTCGTCAGATGGTTTCTTGGTTTTGGACTTCAGAAACAATTCAGAACTGGGCTTAATTTCGACCAACTACGTAGGAATTGATGTAGGAGGGAGCTGTTTCCCTCTGGCTGTTTTGGAGGTGAAAACATTGGTTTCAGGAAGAGTGCTGGCGGTGTGACTTGGTCATCTCAAACAGGCAATGGCACTGCATCTCAGTAATGCTGAGATTCACAATTCTATACCGGTGGAGTAGATATTGCAGTGTGGCCACCAGATGGTTGTTATTAGATTGAAATTATTCGTGTATGAATCTGCAATAGAAAATGGAGAAATATTCTCCATCATCATCAATGCACCTACATCTTAACTTGCGGCGGTGGAGGTAGTTATGAGACCAGTTTGTAATCTACTAGAATCATGGGCAAAAAATGGGGGATATGCGCCATGTTTCGCTACTGATGGGAATAGGAAGTTGATGCTCACCAAACTGCCACTTTGGGAAACTATCAACACATATGTATCCAACAATGGTCCCCTCCCCCTGTTAAACTGTTCCGCCATGGTCTGCACGCAATCTACAGTAAGACCAAGGGAGGGGTGGATGGAGCTACAAAATTTAGAGCATTAATGCGTTTCCATACATCCCACTTAAAATAGGAAAGGAAGCTGGTAACGCAGGCAATGAAATCTCTGGTTGTCAATGGTTTCATCATTGGAGACTCTCGAAATGTTCACATTTGGTTGAAATTTCAGCTACTTTTAAAAATTTGGATTGCTTCAGGTATAAATTGAATCATTTGGAAGGTACAACTGACTTTTTTTATGATGTTTCAAGGGCGCTAACTAGTTATGCTGATTCATTAGATGAAATAGCAAGTACTCAATGAAATTTTGGAAGTGTTGTCAGTACTTCAGAATATCAGCAACTCCGATTAGAGGCTCAACATGTGCGTAGGAATAGCCTAAAATTATTCAACTCACCGCGCGGTGTGCGACTACGAATTGATGTTACTGGACATACGCCACGTCAGAATACAACAATGAGTTTCTGCACCCTTTGTGGTACACGGAACAAGGATACACCTATCCAACGTCGTGTGTTCTTTACTAAATATCATTGTGCATATGTTCTGTGCCGCTCTGTATACGGAGTAGGGTCATCCGGATTCAGGTCGGAAGTTGTGGCACAAAATAAGGAAATTGCATTACCATCCTTGGGGGACTACAGCACGGTCCAGTCGCAGGTTGATGATGGGGAAGAACAGTAAGGGGAGAAAGGGATTGGTACTAACGAGGGAGTTTTCACACTGGAGTCAAGTGATTACAAACAGGAAGATACCTTCAGTGATTAATCTCGAGAAATACTACTCATCTTAGATATTCCTGTTCCTGGCACCCCATATTCCATCATCGACGTGCCGTCAAAAACCCGCTTCCCGACTATAACTCTACACCGCCAAAATCTCCCTCTCCATTACTTCCGGACGATTTAGAAGCAGAGAAGAACATAGGCGGCGAAGATGAAATAATGCCGAGAAGGTCCCAAAGACTGAGCAACCAAATACATCCCTCCCCTCACAGCCATCCTCTACCTCACCCTCCCCGCCAACAAGACGCGAGTGACAACAGAGGAGATGAAATCGCTCCAATAAGGTCACTCAGACTGCATAAAAGAGCAAAAGTGTTGCCGTGATTTTAAGTATGCGTTTTCTTGTAGAAAAAAAAATGTTGATCAGGTCTTCATTGATGTTGTGTTGGTCATTTTTTATTAAAAAATTCATTATTATGAGATTACAGTGTCCGTAGCACGCTGTATGACCTCGTGTTATTGGTAATCTAGGTTGACCGACGTTTTTCTTCCTCTTTTAACCCTTCGACACCCCCAACTTCTCGGGGTTGTTGAGTTCAAACTGGAAAAGAAAATGCATTTTTTATTTCACTGATAAATTTCTAATCTCGCGATTACTATATTCGTCTGGTCTAATATAATTCTGTTCACTATTCAACTTGCTGCGATTCAATACTTCTGGTCAATTAATTCGACGAAAAATCGAACATTAGAGAGATATATATAATGTGATTATGATATGTTATATATATATATCTAAGGGTCCATAACCTGTGATGTGTCAAGAACGATGAGTAGAGAGAGAACAAACTCTTGACTCTCTCTTCGTATGTTAACCGAAACTTTTTTGGGTAACCGGCATGTAAACTGACAAAACGTTTCGTGTGTAGAGAACAGAACTGTTGTCCGATTTTTATAAAAATGATATCACCGGTTGCGGAATGACCGGTCATTGCCGAATATGAAATTTGAAGAGAATAATATGAGTAGTTGTTGTGCAGGAGGAAGAACAGGTTGTTTTCAGTGGTCAAGATGAGAGAGCGGTAAGTAAATATGTGGAGAACCGGAAACAGAAAAATTCTGTTTCCGAGACATGTGTGTCACAATGCCGAACACGAGCCAATAGGAATGTAAGGATTGGAATGTGCAAACATACGGTTTTATCTCCTGGGTGGGTAATGAAAAAGCTTGTGTTGCGTGACCTTGCCATAACGGTGAATGAAATAAGATGAGAACAGCGTCATAATGAGAATGAAACTGTACGAACATCGTCAGAGGTATGCTTATTGTATATGTAGGTAATAGACGTGTAAAAGATGTTGTGTAGGGGAGCAACAATATAACACATCATCATACACGTCTGATGTGTTCTGCAAAAAGGATTTTCAATATTATTCCCTGAAATAATATCAGAAAACCAGTCATAAACAGAACATTACCAGGTGATATTGTATATTGTAAAAGCGGACGGTACTGTCAATACGATGCGATGGAAGGAGACATTCGAAAGCGACACTGGGCGAAGAAAACGAAGAAGTGTCCGTCATTCCCATTTCAGCAACAGGAGTGATAGTGCATCGGTATAAAGTATAAAAACTCATTTTTCCAACGTATTGGAACACTATTCCAAAAAAGAGGGACGTCGTTACGATATCCTACAGACTGCGGATGTTGCGTGCATCATAGAGACATGGAATATTGAAAATTACATGTTAAAAATCAGGGGAGGTATCATCGTTGTTCTTTTATTCTGTTTCTACAGGTACGTTTCGAGCCACAGATTATTGAAAATTGAATATTTCCAGAAAATCTGGAAAGTCTGAACTGAATTGTAAACTTGTAGCTCCCGAAACGTTTTGGTTTGAGTTTATTGAACAGATTTCTAATGGTAAGTGCCATCACTAAAATTCTGAGAAAATTAAAGGCTGAAAATTATAAATTGCTCGATGTTGCGCCGGGACATAATCACAACATTAAAAGCAGTCTTCTAACTTGTGCTTAAACTTTCAACATCATTACTTTCTATCAATGAATAACGACGAACCACCTGTCATCTGTACTGCCACAACCAATGGGGAAAATGTGGATATAAATCTTGAATAGTTACGGCATGACAAAACGGTTTGGAAAAAAGCATTCCCTGTTGCCACAAGGAAATTGTTTCAATACACAAAAATAACAAAGTTCTGTTTCAGGACCATACTTGCGCAACTACTGCAATATAAGTAAGCACAAGATCTTCCTTCAAAATGAAAAAAGTTCTAGTGAAGGCGGCGGGTGCATGTACTAAACGTGTAATTGCGCTTATCTTCCCTTAGGACGGAAAAGGTTTGTATGAAGCACTCTTGTCTGAGAAGTGTGCCCGTAACAGAATAATCGATGGGATTGTGAAAGCTGCAAGGAAGGCTCCAAAAGGGAGTGTTGAAAAGCGTGTGTTACGGGCATGTCTTTTTGGCCATCTTCCCAGCGTGACTGTTCAGCGTCCAATTATCGGTGAGATGAATAGTGCTTTCTACGACGACAACTTATCAGAAGCAATGTTTGCTCCTTCAGAAATTGCGGAGATGGATATAGCGGAGAGCGCAACCAATGACAACAATGGTAATGATGATGAAAAATATGACGACGATCAAAATCAGGTTAGCTTAAATAACGTGGCGGCAGATGCGGGAGGAAATAAATCTAACAACAGTGGTCCATTTTGTGCGGCCCGTAAAATTCCCCGTGACGACTGCTTGGACCTCGTGAACAACGGGATCATTATGGAGCATAAAAGTAGTAGGAAGTACTTTACAGATGTAGAGATTGATGAGGCGTTGATGTTTATTCTACGTAGCGATAATGTGCAGTCCATGTCTTGGGGTACGAAGAGAATGCGATCGCATGGAGAAGTATGGAATCTGCCAGCCATATTCCGAAAAATTTGTGCAGAAAGCATGTGGAGGAAGTATAGTCAAGAACCTCAAATAGCAGTTGATACTCAAAAATTTGGGAGGAGCTTGTTCATACGGGTAGCAAAGAGTATAACTAAAGGGGATGTGAAAGAAGGGCATGTGTGGACTACATATTAAATGCTCTCGTTTATGAGAATATTATCATCATACGAAATGTTGTTGAACTAGAAATTGCCGGGGTGGAACAGCAGTGATGTTTCAAATCTAAATTAGAAGGGATCACTGACTACCTGAATTATAATTATATTACTCTCCTCGGTAATAAGCGATGATGATCCTTTTCATGACTTTAAATTCGAGCTATTGAAAGGAGCGGGGAGTGGAAAGCGAAAAGCAAGGTGCAGGGGATGTCTGGCGGTGTTCAGTGTCATAGACGAGATAGAAATCAACCTATCAAAAACAAATGATAGCTTGAAAATTGTTATTGACGATTGCATAAATAAGTTGAGGTTGCATATGGGACATGTTCATCGATCTTTGGCACAGACTACAAGTATAGGATAAATAATGTCGCTGGTCAAAAATCTGGAAGGGGGCACCGCTTGCGTTGCCTTCATGGATTATAAGATGAAGTTGGAACCCATGACACATCGGGAGTCAACGGCTCAGTTTTCGGTAAGCGTGGCATGTCATGGCATGGTACTGGATTTTATTATAGGGAAGAAGGGGTGGGGGAAGCTGAAGAAAGGAAAAGACAGGTCTTGTGGAAAACAGAAAGAATAAAAAAAGGACGGGAAAGGAGGTCGTCGGGAAAGAAAGATGGAAAAAGTAATGAGCAAAAAGAGGTGAAGGGAGTACAGATGAGAGATAAACTTCAAATGTTCTTCGTAGATCACATTTTGCAGAACGATACAACACAGGACTGCATAGAAACTGTTAGTATATTTGAAGCTTTATTATTCAGGATACGGAAAGACCTTCCTGAAAGCAAAAAATGTGGATTATTTTGGACAACGCCCGATGTTACAAAAACGACCTGTTTGGTCAGATTGTGGTACGAATATGTGACATGCAGAAATGATGGGGATTGTACATCCCGCCGCTCAAGATGGAAAAATATGGTTGATGCTCACTTCGCAATTGCGAAGAGACACCTGATGAGGTTTGTATCGGACAAACGGTTGGATGTTATAATTCCGGAATATGTGATAGAGGTATTGACCTATGAGAACTGGTTGCCCAATACAGCTGTTTAGTTGATAAGGATAGATAGGAGTCATGTGGAGTTATGTACATGGCTGAGTAGAAAAAAATTGCAGCGCTCGGTAATGTTGGGGAGATGATAATCACAAGAAGAAATGTGACGGAATACGATGTTAGGGTCTTTCAGTACTCCGGGGGGGCGGCGGCTATCGAAAGTTTCTATTCAGCCATTTCTATAGCGCTGAGGTGACATCAAATAGCAGTGATGAGAACGGGGAGGAGACTGGGAAATGAAGATTTGTTGTTTTTAAATGGCACTATAGATTGTGTGGAATAAACAATATGTGAAGATGAATACGACATAGCTAGATGTGGTGATCTTACGATTGGTGAAGGTGAAGGGAATGGATCTGTGAACAGCAGAATTGAATTGGAATCGGTGAGATATGTGTATAACAGATTCAGAATTCAGTCTAGAATATGTCAGTTCATAGGTTCTGAAACTGGTGTTTAGATAATTTATATGAATTAAATGCACAAGACGAAAAGGTATCATGTGATTGACGAGATGACAACAACAGCGAATGTGGCTTCGGAGCTTGATCTACTTCACGTTGTCCTTTATGAAAGAGGACGCGTTGAAAGTTCGATTACTGATGGTGATAAAGTTGATGATGTGGCTGACGATTCGACACTCCAACTATTTACGTTCGCTGGATACGGCTCACCATTGGGGTTCGATGGTAATCTTTTTGGTGGACATGATCGTGAAGAGGGGGAATATGGTCTTCAAGACGGGTTAGGTGAACAAGTTGGCTGGGTTGGTGTCCCAGGAAATCCAAGCCATACGGTCCAATTCACCTAAGTCGTAGCTTTGTCCGACGGTCAGAACGTCGATTTGGAGGCGTCGTTCCGCCGTCTGGTCGTCTTTCGCCTGATGTCCTCGGTTTTTCACTCAATTGCTTTGCGATCCTATTCACAGCCTGTTGGCTCGTCCTCGGCATTCGATCGCGAAGAGCTGCCTAAATAGTGGGTATGATGACGGCAGTCATCAGATGGTCTCTAAGAAACTGGTTAGTGTGGTACGTCGCGTCCAATTTGTTTTGCAATTTCATCAGCTTTGCAACAAACTTACGAAAGACCGATACCTCTGACTGCTTTGGATCGTCCATCATCACTTGGGTGATTGTCATGGACTGCCATTTCGTTGGAATTAGCGATTTTCTATCGTCTCTGTTATACCACTCCCGAAGAATTGACATGTATTTCTCGAAGGTCCAGCATCCGTGAACGTCATTTGCATAATAGTTTAAAGCGTCCCCGGTGAGCATAACCGGGACAGATTTAAGTTTCTCTTCTGCGGTAACTCCACGCATGGTAGTAAGTGTATTTTTAT
>JAULBU010041996.1:0-14305 GCA_032358235.1 Odonthalia washingtoniensis | reverse complement strand
CATCATGCCTATTTACCACATGCTGAAATTAAGTTATGGTTTGTCCTCTGCGGTGGCTTCAGCGTTGTGGATACCGAGTCCATATCTTCCAGTATTGTTTTAATAGTCGGGGTCCATGGGGCGGGAGATATTGCTGACGACGAGTGCGGACTTGGATTCATCATTCCTATTTACCACATGGCGATGCTGAGTTCGGATTCGTCCTCTTCGGTAGCTTCCGCGTTGTAGATACTGACATATTCTTCTTTGTTATAGTTTTAATAGTTAACTCCAATTATTTATGTATAGTTTTAATATAATTAAAGCTATACAGCAAGATTTCGTGACAGTATCCACACAGACTAGTAGTCGAGGTCCATGGGTGATAAATTCTCACCCATGGACTCCGACTACTAGTCTGTACATCATCACCACATTAGTTTGTTCAACGAACCAATTGATCATATGCAGGATCATGTTAACAACATTGTCAAAAGACAGAAAGACGGTCCTCTTGATGAAATGTTCAACAACATAATTAATGCGTTTGTTCAACCTGCTGACTATGATGTGGCGTCACCGCGTCATAGTCATCAGGTCTATCTTTTCACCCAGTTCGAGAAAAGTTTATGAAACCCTCACATAACAGTGCAGTGAAGTAATGTCTCCTGTCTACACAGCAAAACAAATGGCAAGTATTTTGTTCGGAGACATGCAGCAAAACCCCATTGTTTCAACTTCTGGAATTTCACAAATAGTTCCGGCGAAGGTAATCTACCGTCGACATCCTTTTAATAGATACTACCGTGCCGTCTGTGCTACACGGGAATCACATTTCCTAAAACAGTAACACTGACATGATTCAAAGACTGCTGACTTATGGGACATAGAAAATGACAAAGTATACCACAATGGGTTTACTTTAGTATCATCTATTACGAAAATTAAAATTATGTGCAGAGTCTTCCGGTACATTGCCAGGGTATTGAATCACAGTCTTATAGTATCACATTATAGGTCGTTATTTATGATGGCAACAATCATATCGTCCCTATTTGCTCAAATTTTGAAATTTTGAAATTTTGAAATTTTGAAATTTTGGAAAATCTAACAACTTGTTAAAATTTTGGAATAATGCTTTGAATCCATTTCATTTATTTATTTATTCAATACATTTAATAATTTAGAAATAATCGATTTAATTCTTGGCTACTATAATACCAATCTTTCCCGTGACACGGAATGGTGGTCCCCACCCTATGTTATTTCCGACATCGTTTCAAAAATCAAACAACATCCAACAACAATGGTTGCGAAACAATTTGTATGCAATTATAGGTATTGCATATATTCCACCAACATATTGTCTAATTTAAAACGGCATTCAATAGCATGCAAGTACAATAAAAGGCAACGATTTCATCCAGCAGGAACAGTAACAATCGGGGGAAGGTGCTCCATCCATTGCGATCCATGGGTCACCCACCAACACCAGTGAAGTAGATACATACCATATACAATATTCAGCCCTGATGTAACAGACATATCTATTCCTGTCAAAAAATGAGCGATGTGTCTACTGTCGTAATCGAATTGTTGGTACCTTCAGATGACATAGGTTCTTCTGTTGTCAGAAAAGTTCTCCAGTTGCTTCGGAAAGGAACGTTCAATGTAGGCATTGTTCGTAACGAAATAAATAGTTTGAAGCAATGTATATCACTTGTCGATAAAACAGTCACTCAGATTCTAATGGATCATGGTTTCCAAAACGTTGAGGTTCCATACAGCACTGCTTCAGACGATAATACAAAGGCCTTTTCATATAATAAAAACATCATTGAGTTATTTAGTACACAGATGAGTGTGGTAATTGATAATGAAGTGAAATTCATACCATGTTACAACTAACTAGATCGTGCATACGTTTCTCACCCGCTTCATTCACAATTCTTCACAGACCTGTACGTGTCCATAAGAACAGAGATTATTTGCAGTGAGTTTTCTTCAATTGAATGGAATCAAAGTAGAGTTACAATTCCTAAATCTTTTGTTGGAATGTTACAGACATATACTGATAAAACAGCAACAACTTTGAAGTCGCATTCGTTAATTGGATACCCCATACATGTCATATTTCTTAATATGTCTTTTGAAACAAGACGTTTCCTCATAGACCACGGATATGATTTGGTTGGCTTCCTTTTTGTCGGCTTACAAGGATCACAGCCACAGCGTGATTGAGAACGTTTACTCTTCAATTATGGTGCAATTACTGATGAAGTTATTTCCATTGATGACCATGTACCACTGACCTCTTCGTCACGGGGAAGTAATGATAAAATGGATTCTCTGCATAAATCAATGGCTATGATTATTGAGCCGTTAGTATAAAAGTATTTGGAAGCTTTCAATGTTTCAAACTAAAGCAATGAGGTATGGATTTGTTTCCCTGCTATAGTTTGATACTGCTGTTATGTACCAGAAAGTAAAGAAATACCAGGAGTTTTACACAATTTTACGCCCAAACGTCCATGCTTGAGATTCTTAGGAACCTTACGGGACTTCAAGAATGGAAATATGTCTGCACCCAGAACTGTTTACTACGTCAGAAGTAAGAAAAGTGAGGTTTCCGATTTGTTGAAATCATCAACCTTACCACCAACATCACTACAGAAGAATCTCCTTCAGAAACATCTCAAGAAGTAATGCAGGATATTTCAACTTCTCTGTGGATCCCTTATCTGGAAACTTTGCCAACATCACATCCTCGTCTTCTTGTTCCAAGACTGTTTTCAATGTTTAAATAGGCACCCTTACACAAACTTCATCTTGATACATCAAAGGCAATTATGACATGTTTTATGACATATCTTTCAAGTCCAAATTTGTTCATGCAAGGCCTGGAAAAACGCAGAAATGTAAAAACATTTCAGTCACAGTGCACAGCTTTATTACGGGCTCGTAATTCACTAATGTCTGTAATAGAAAATCAGTTTAGCGCTCCTGGTTTGCGTGTTGACTTCTCATCAAATGGAAATTCACAGCAGCTGAATGGTTTCTTTCTAAATAATTCCATCCGAGAAATGTTAGAGGGTAAGGATTATAAATATTTGGATATGATTTTCCCATTTGTGGCAGCATATATCAATAGGTTTAGTGGTTATCAAGATGATTCACCTCTTACAACTATTTGCACGAGTTACACAACTTTATTGCAAGGTTTACTTTTTGGCAATACACACCACGGATGTTCAGAGGAAAATTGCTGAAATTGGAAAACGAATATCACTTCTTAAATTTAAATGCATAGAAACGTTTGAGGGACACTGTGATACTGGAATCCATACATTGAATTCCCATCTACTAGAACATGTCGTAGAAGATCTCTCCAAATTTGGAAGTCTTAATATAATTGATGCTTCATCTTACGAGCATGCCAATTCATCCTTTAAGAAATTAAATAGTTCTACTTCCAAAAGATTTGCAACACGAATGGATGAAACTATATAAAATACGGGACCAAAAATAGCTTCCGTGCGACGTAGTTCGAAGCATGCTGCGATTCTTAACAATGGTGTCAACACGAATTTTACACAAAGTTCATCGGAAACGGCGTCTCCAATACATTCCAGTGAACAACGATCTACATATTTGGTGCGCGATGTAGTATCGGTTTCATTGCAGCAAATAGAATACATGACACGAGGAAAGGAGCAATGGAACGAGGCTATAAACCAAGATCTCTCTCCCATACTCGTCAATTCATCACATACCTGTCTGAAAGTCTTCACTGATCTCATTCGTAACTATTTACTCGATAATTAACAATTGTTTGCGGACTCTCAAATTGCTGTTTCTTGCGTCAAGTCGGGGTATATAATTGAAGGCCATCTCCCCACTCTGACGCAGGATGATATTGTTATAAATATTGTGCATTACAGCCCCGGGAAAACACCGTTGCAATAGGGAACGAATTTTTGCAACTACACAATTTGGTCCTAGCATGGAAACCAGAAAAAGCTTCGTTCTTATCAATTGATACCAGATTTCTTGTATCACTACCCTTAAGGGTGGTGATACAAGTAATCCGGATTACTATATCACAAAAGTTCTACTTTTATTCCACATAAAGACGTTTCACACCATGTTCAAGAATGAAATGGCCTTCGTTCAATACATGGAATTCACTCAGCCTTTGGACAACGTCGACAAAATTTTGAACTGTGTATACTTTCGTTGGTCAACATCTGACTATGTGGACTACACAATACTCCGTGATATTACAACATCTATGGAAAGTATTTTGGAGACAAAAGCGTGGTACGATATTATCGATTTTGATACCATTTGTTTATCAATACATGTGCTCAAGTCTAATTTCTGAATTGATTCTTTTACCGAACAATTACCATATCCAAAGCAGCGGTTTTATATTAATCGTTTCTACAGGGAACGTCATTCGCTAAAGTGTGAATAAATAGAAACAGAAGAAGACAATTTCCGCACATGACATCGTAGTGGACGTTACGGAACATATATATCCTTGCAGTTGCAAAGAAAATGGAACGGAGTTGGAACTATTACTGATCCGTCAACATGATTGATTCCACTTTTCAGCACAGTTTCCGAGCGATTGGTCCCGTTTCTTACATTTCCATCTATATTTGGTTCCAACTCACATGTTTCCTTACATCCCAACTCCTTCATTCTCTGCTCAACTGCAAGATCAATCCCTAAATATCTCGTAGGTAATTAATTGATCATCCTGTCCACATACTTTCCACGATTCTTGTTGTTCACAGACATTTTTCGAAACAATTCCTTATTTAGCACTCGTAGGCTCTGAACAGTCCCTTTCAAGTCGATATTTTTCGTTTCGAATTTTAGAATTTCAGATTGAAGAGCCTTGATTAAAATATCTTTCTTCAATAGTTCATCGGTTTTTTAGTACACGATAACTTGAACTCATTCATGTTAATAGATATACTTCTATTTTCACTTGTCAATTTGCGAAAATCTTCTTCCAGTTTTATATATTCTTCCATTTTTACTTCTTTTGTTCGCAAATCTAGGTCTTTGATGGGACTAACTACTTCTGCAAAACTGGATCGTTTCTTGGACTATTCTGAAGGACATCACTCACTGCCCTGACACCCCATGTTCTCAGTATCACAACTGTCCACCCATTACTTTTGGATGAAGAATAACTAGGACGAGTACTGTTTAATCTGCTTATACCGCTACTTCTGTTTCCATGACGCCCACGGACCCTACCTTTCGATTGACCACAACGTAAAACAGGCATTTAGACAGATGCATTGGATGTACTTCCTTCAATTTCTTGTTCCGAATCATCATTTACATTACGATCAACTCTTGCTGTTTTCAACGGCGGTTCTGAATTCTTAAATGTATTCCTTGTCTACCTTTGGGAAGATTGTTCCAATGTTGCCTTTTCCGATCTTTGTGTGGGTTATCTTCCTCGCCTACGATTTTTCATCTTCGATTTAAGATCAATGCCTTTTCGGTATATCCTTGACAAATGATTTTCTTTTCTTGATTTACCTTCTAATAGTATACATCATATTATTAGTAACAAGTTCATTCATATCTTTAAACAAACTGTTACGGCGAAAACATTTGTAGTTTTTTACAAAATATTACGATTTATACACTGCATGCACATTTTTTGTCCAAGTGAAGTTGGTTTTTTGCAAAACATTCATTTTCTAAGTTTTTGCAGCGAAAAATTACAAATCGAATATTTTGCAAAATTACAAACTTCACTTGGACAAGAAATGTTTCTGATTTTGGTACATTTATAAATGAAAAAACATACATTTTCAAATTGATCCCTTTCAATAAAGATCTCAATAAGCTGCATCATACGTATGATACGGCCTTAACACATAAAAATATACAAATTCACGTAATGTAAACCGAATATTTTGAATTTGTTGCTTACCTTATACGATTTATTTACATAACAACTAATAATGTTCATTTTATAGTTATCGTTATTACCAATATGTAATTAAAAAGATGCACTATGAAGTAGTTATTCAATAAGATGCAGTAGTATTGGTTTCTAATACTTTTATTGAATGCAATGCAACTATCAAACACGAACAAGGTGTTACAAATAGTATCTTATCACTATCTAACAAAATACCCGCTGTAACATCACACGCGTAAATAACTAAATAGAAAAATAGGTTCGTTCACATTTCCATACAACTACAGCAAGACATTTCATTCTTCATTTCACTTTATTTCCCGACACTTTCTCACAATTTCAGCAGTTATCTGATTACAGTCTTCAAGGGATAGAACTTGCGATGAAAATAATCTTTAATCGAATTCACCGTCTCGGATAATGTTAATCACTTCTTCAACCTCCTTTTCAACAAGGGACTCCGAAATACTTGACGATACAGCCAATGACTTGTTCAACACACTCGTGCTGGTCTTGTTCATTTTCTCTCCCATATCAATTGCTGACAATGCACATGCTTCACCGTCTTCAGATATACTTACCATCTTTTTTCGTGCATAATTGTTTCCTTCTTTATCTTCCATTATAATGCAAGGGTTTTCTTTTGAAATTTTCCATTCAAATAGAAAATTGTGGTCTGGAAAAAACATGCAAACAAGAGATAAGTTTATAGTCAATGGTAATAATGAATAACAGAACAATTAGATAATGACCTCTCTTATATTTCAATAATTACCTGGTATTACATAGCCAGTATTATACAGCATGCTGTTCCTACTGTCAGTATCATGGTATGATAGACTATAGGTAACTATACAGTTACCTCTACGCTTCCATTTTTATTTTGTTTTCAAACTCTTGCTTTTTATTTATTTTCTGTGCTCGTACTCTCGATAGTTAATAGAATACTATTTTTCGAATTTTTGTTGACATATATACATTTTCAATGTCTCAACTGAATACAGCGCAGCCGTTACATGCCCCAGTGCAAGATCATGGCACGTGCTTCCGTTTCCAACTTCTTAATATTTCAATTAAATAATAGAAAAATCCTCATGATATTGTGTGAAACTGGCACATAAATTTCAAAAAACATTATTTAGAAATTGATGTGCCCTTTTTACACAATTTCATGAAACGTTCTTCACCCATCCGTTTCTCACATTTGTCATCATCCCCACTCTCTTCATTCAGCCATCTTTAACTACAACCGATCAACTTTCAACAAAGCGCGCACCACGATGACGATTTCTACGTTCGCACGCCATGGGTATCCTAATGAACACGTACAAACGGTATGTCTCCTTTTGCTTCTTTTCTCTTAGATAATACGAACATCCGCATTCCGGACGGTTTAATATACATTTCTACTAACATGCTCCCCATAAATGTTATTTCTTTTCGTTTTTTCCAAACGTTAGATTTTCGTAGCATGATTCTACATCATGTACTACTAAGATACCAAATATATTATGATAATTTATTGGGTATCTTAGTGGTCACCGACAAAAGGTATGTTTCCTTTTTCTTCTTCGTTATTATTTCATACAAACATCCCCGTCCTAGACTGTTTAATATGCATATTTACTAACATGCTTTATATAAATATTATTTCTTTTTTTGTTTTTTCAATATGTTAGAAAGTCAGCAGGGCTTCTCTGTTGGAAGTGATGGAACGCAATGCGTATTTTACTCGACGGTGACAAAAGGATTGTTTTATTTCTTATTTTGGTTCATTTTCATACATACTTCCCCATTTCATATTGTTTGATATTCTTTTTACTAACCTCTTGTTTATTTATTATAATTCGTTATGAAACTTCCGTTTAATAACACGTTTTCAAGGTGTTTACTTTTGGTGGTTCTCATTCTTTTCTTTGTTGATTCTAAATTCGATTCATCTCATGTTAAATCGGTGAAAAAAATGATAGAGCATCTTCAATCCTCATCACGTCTTGGACTCCCGTTTCCTCAACTAGATGAAGAATAAATTGAACTGGTGGTGTTCTCGGATGGATCATATGACAATACCGAGGCAATGTCGTCACAAATTGGCTACATAGTTTTTCTGGAGGACAAATTTTGTAATGCTAATTTCATAGATTACACAAGCCGAAAATGAAGAAGAGAAGGTGGTAGGTCCTAGAAAGTGTTTTTGCATTTTCCGACTTAGTGGATGCGGCTATAATGGTAGGACATGATTTGAATTCAGTTCTCGGTCGATATATTCCGTTACGCATACTTATAGACTCGGCCTCGCTGTTCAACATTATTACGAAGTCATCAACAAATACCGAAAAAAGGTTGATGATTGACATCAGTGTCGAGGTAAGCCTATAAACGCAACGAAATTACGGATATTGGTTGGATAAAAAGAGAATACTCATGACTGCTTTTCCGCAAAAAGGAAAATTGTGCAGTGTATGAAAACTGATACGACCTGTCGCAGCATACACGACACATATCTATGTGTACATAATAGCCCGACACTATTATGTATACAGTTGTCAATTCCAACTCGATAGTTGTAATTTTATTAACCAGAACAATCTTGAGTGTAACTTAACATCAATAAATTCGACCAAATTGTATCGTAGAATAATATTTAATGATACATGCGAGACTTTCTCCTGTCATTCTAAGCATATGATAACAGACTTGACTGACACGTTACACGTTTATTCACCTTTCAATCCTTTAAAAATATTAAAATCATCAACACGCGAAGAGAGCCAGGAGTTCACTCTCTCTCTCTCTCTCTCTCTCTCTTCGTCGTTCTTGGCACACCACAGGTCATGAGCCCTTACACTTAACCAAAAACATCAACATACTGCCATAATCATCATCAATATATATATAACCAAACATCATTTTTATACACTATTTCAATACCTCAATCATCAATTGTCATATCATTAATATCTCAATTCACAGGTAAGCATAATTCATAATACAAAATTCCACAGGTATTCATGCCCCATAATACCCCAATCTACAGAATCAATCTACAGGTAGCCATAGCTCACAATACCTCGATACAGAAACCACTTTAAGAACTGATCTGACACTACTTGCACAGACGTATTAACATATGCTTTATCAATATATACTAGTAGATATAACTAACAAGGACAATGCAGGAATCATTGTCACATACCCAGAAAATATACACGAATTATATATATATACATTCTTACAAACAACAACACAGAACGATAGAAACTATAATCCAAATAGTTTATCAATACCCAATACTGGAACAACAATTAGACTGTATATTCAAATCATATCACCTAAACCAAAACCAGAAATATCGCACAAAATAATGAACATATACCGATACAAAACCAGATGCCATTCCATCAACCAACTATCTTCACCTTAGACAAATACGACATGGAGCAATTGCTGCTAGCTACTAGATGCGAAGCAGAAACGCTTCAAGTAGCCAATCACATAGAAAACATAAATTACGCATTCGACCCTAATAATCATCGCTCAGTGACTGTACTCGCAAGTGTAATTCTTGCATCGCTATCATCGGACATTGCCACTGCAGTAATCACGTCTGGAACCCCAATTAATCCATGCTTCAACAAATCTTCTCAAAAGAACACCTGCAGATCACGACTCGCTCCAAATGCAGGCATTTGATACCATAATAAACAACGGAGAAAATGCTGAAGAATACTTCAAACCACTCGACAAACTTCGAACACTCACGATCTCGGCCCGCTTCCCCAGCATTGATGATGAAGCAACCACCACCAAATTTATAATAAAAGAAATTCGCCAGCACCCCACATATTCATACCTTACACCATTATGGCTAACAAACATACCAAGATCCATACAAGCTCTTCAAACAATGATAAATTCCATATCAACTACAACAACACAAATTAAAATCATATAATACCCACTCACATCACAAACATCACATCCCCAAACCCTATATCGCCCTCACCGGAACTTTCTTCATTCATCATCCTCTAATAACTAATCATACAATTAGAATCAAACCCGTAAAAACTGCTGCTGCAAGTCTCACGCAGCCACATATGGAAGAATTCTAAATCATTCCGACAACCAATGTAAGAATCCAACTCATCCACTCAATCAGAGGAACATGCAACGAGATAGACACACTAACCGCTTCTCCAGCAACCAAAGAAAACACAATCACATCATCGTCAAAATCAGACCAACATTTCGAGATATATAAACATATGCCGATGTACTAACAGCAACATACTCTACCATACTCTGACGAAGACTTTTCACCCCCCCCATCATCCGGTACGTTCATACTCGACAGCGGTGCTCATCCGCATACACCCTCTACTCTGTTCCATTTATTCAAAAACGTCCTCTAAATCTAACATCATTAACTTCCACTACTCATCGCACCCCGATAGCCCATACTGAACATATCAACATTATAACTGCAAATGTAACTATACTAACCAAGGCGGTGTCATTACCAGCGATCCCTGAACCGCTAGTATCAGTTCGAGACGTAACTTGACAAGGACACGCCACAATTTTCACCCATAGTAAATCATACCTCACGAATGAAAGCAATTTACCCAAACACATTCTATCAAATCCCATTGCAAAATGGGAAAATATATTATATATTATATCACCACACAACACTAAGCCAACAAAATTCATGAACATAGCAAGAACAATAAGACAAAAAACCCTCCCCCTTCCACCAATATCTGAAACAACTACCACCACCATAACAACATCCAACAAAACGACTCCCCCACTAAGGATACAACAGACAAAAAACCTATAAACAATCAAAACTCCCCTTTAATCGAAAACCCAAATCACCACCACACAACGATTACTGACATCATTACCACCCATTATATCCAACCCTAATCAAAAATAGATTTTAATATGAATTCATCTGCCATTCAACCATGCGCCGATTCTAACACTGTCCAGTACTGATTAACATTTCTATCCCTATCGACACCTTTTTCTCGTGTTCATCATGTGCAGATGGTAAGACTGCACAGGCCCACCGCCTACGATCCAATCAATTTACTATAATCGCTTGCGAGTAAATATCCAATGATACTTTGAGCCCCATCACGCTATTTTTCAGACGAGCACATCGACACATCGTGACATTCATAGATACAACGTCCCGATATGTCATCACCCAACCTATACAATCGCGAGTAGAATTAGCACAAATCATACCTCAGACACTACAGTACATGGCCCATATACATGGACTTCTGCCTCAAAGATTTGACTCTGACAACGCCAGAGAACATATCTCAAAAATAATAACTTCTTTTCTACATTCAAACGGCATTGATCAAACAACCTTCACGGCACATCAACCACATTCAAACTCACGGGCCTAGCGCATGAATAGAACACTGATGAATGCTGCACGCTCTTCTCTGGTCCATGGAAAAATGCCACCCACCTTTTGGGACTTTACTGCCATTGATGCCACCTACAAATACAACATGATCCGACCAAACAACTACGAAACAAACACCTATATCACTATGGAAACCCACCCTTAAAATGGCTCCCATCCTTCTCCAATTTGGCGTGATTGGTACCGTAGCAAACTCAAACGCAATCAAACGAAGTCTTTATGTGCTTTTGCGCCCTGTTCGCTTCCTTAACAACGAAAACTCAGAACAACTCGTATTCCTACTAACTGATACATCCTAAATAACAACATGCAGATTCAAAGACTTCATTCCCTACCACCCCACATTCGACCTAGCCTGCCTGCTAGGCAAAGCATTTAGAACTTTCACCTACCACAAAACGCCAATTACAATATCTCCAGATATAGAACCACCAAAAAACCTTCATCAACTGCGCTGTTACCCACAGGCAGTGAAATGGGCCATCCCACATGGTGACGAAATTGTCCAATTAAATGACAACCAAGTCATCACATGGATAAAAAATAACGCAAATTCTACAAACAATATACTTAAGTCAAAACCTATCTCACTCACAATGACATATCGCTACAAGCAAGATAACAATGGAAATATAACCACACGAAAAGCAAGATGCACTGTTCGTGGTGATTTAATGAAACAGTCAATTCACTAGAATCCCGACCAAATCAGCGCATACTCTGCTGAAAAACATATTCAAGACTGCTATTCGCACACATCCGGCACAATGGATTACCAAATCCGACACTTCGACATTTATTCAGCTTTCACTCATGCAAAATATGACCCTGATCACACCATCTATCTTAAACAGATCCCATCTCTGACGATTCTTTTGCTTACCCCGACTGCACATACTGCAAATTACTAATGAATCTCTATGGTTTAAAACTCTCGTGCCACATATATTTAACAGGACTTCATCAACACCTTACTCTGCGAACTACGAGCAATCACAAGCCGATTCATGTATATATTTTAAACCAACTAGCACATGCATAATAAGCATATCAATCACTATCGATGAATTCTATTAACAGCCCCAGATATCAACGCCATCACGATGTTTTTGGAACATCTAAAACAATAATTGTCAATTAAGAACCTCGGAAAACCAACATCTTTCATAGGTTGGTCGATTTAATACAGGAAAAACGGTGACATCCATCTTTCTCAACCAAACCTAATTCAAAAAGTAAAAAACAAACTTAAACTACAAAATTCAAATGGCCTTTCAACCCCCTTTCAGTACAATCCCGACTACGAAGACGATTTAATAGTTTCACCTCTCAAATATTACATCAAGCAACTCTACATGTCATACATAGGATATCTACGATATCTGGCAGATGGTACCCGGTATGACATGGCATTCGCTACTAGTGTGCTAACCAGATTCATCACAAATCCAACATCCACTCACCTCCTTCTACTCCATCGCCTAGTCTGCTACCCGCAACAACACAGCTCATCTTGGTATCACCTTCAAAAAATCCAATAACGACCCATTAATATCATTTGTAGCTTCTGACTATGCAGAAAAAAGATCGTCGATCAACATCAGGATCTATCCACACATCATATGGAACTCCAATACAATGGTCGTCACGCAAGCAACAAACAATTGCACTGAGTACATGTGAGGCTGAATACGTCGAAGCCCCACAAGCACTCCAAGATACTATTTGGATACGCAGATTACTACAAGACTTCAACCAAAATTCACTATTAGCACCATCGCCTTTTTCATCGATAACAATGGAGTAATCAACATAGCCAAGAACACTGGTAAAACAAAAAGAATAAAACATATCGACAGAAATCATAACCATATACAACATCATATTAAAAATTCAACCATCCTCCTCAACAGAGTTTCAACAACTGATAACATTTTCGATGTTCTCACAAAACCACTCCTTCCTGTTAGACACAAATTTCTGATCAGTTCTATAAATAACCCTACATAATAATCATCAAACATGACGCAAAAATAGCCAAAATCATGGAGGAGTGTGAGACTTTCTCCATACTGTCAATATCTCAATACTGCTTTCAATTATTGTTATTATTTGATAAGCCCAACCGGTAGACATTCAATCTAAAACTATAAATACCATCAAAATATACTTTCTACTTTCATATGTACTCACCAACACAATAATATCATGTCAAAATAAGTCACACATTTATTTTTATGGACATCTCTCCAAATCTCGATCTTTATTTTTTTTTATCTTTTCTATGTCCTTTTATGTTGAAAAACTAATGACCTTTACTTTCTCTAATGATACTTCAATTCGTTGTACTATTTTTAGTATTCCAATACTTTATCTTGTATTTTTTGACACTTTGCAAATCTTGACCATTGTACGGGTGAAAAAGTGAAAAGTGAAGCGGTGATAAGGTGGCAGTGTCGAAATTGAAGTACTCCACGGGCGGTTTTTTCTATGTCTCGATATGACCGGCGATTTTATTCTTCTGTTTCAATGTAACCCCCGATTTTTTTGTTTCAATTCGACCTCCAGCAGAATAATTGTATTTCAATCCGACCTCCGGATGATTTTCCTTGAATCGAAATGAGGACCGCAAATATTTTGGTGATTCATAAAGCGGGTGAAATTTAATTAGTTGTGAAAAGGAGGGCGTCAAGGAGTAAACATTTGACGAATAGTCAATCAGTAAACATTTGACAAATGGGGCAGTTATGACGAGTATGACCTTCTAAATGACATATTTAGCAAGTTTAATCGCGCCTCTTTGGATCGGCAGGTCCACGTTCATACCATCCTTTGCGTCGTTTCCCTGTTCCATGTACAGGTCTACCACGAGGGGGTGGGATAGTCTTCGGAATGTTTACATTATCACCCGCAAC
>JAULBU010041985.1:0-14306 GCA_032358235.1 Odonthalia washingtoniensis | reverse complement strand
TTTTTGTTGATTGATTGATTTGTTTTATTGATTTTGATTGACTCAACGAACTCCACTGTGAGATGTAGTTGGTGTCAATTTTGTGTGTAAAAGGCACAACACCAAGTTGTGTCTACTGAAAAATAAAAAGAGGACCGAGCAGAGTTTCATTCTCCCCATTTGCCTACTTGCCGACCCAGTAGTGTATTTTTAGTGTTATGGATTGGTATGTCTTTGTTCCGATGCGAAGGCACAAGAGTGTTCAGGAGATCCACTTAGTTTATGTGGATGGTGATTTGAATCGCCGTTAGGATTCAAGGAAACCTGTGTGTGATGATTTTGAGGACGATCGGGGCGGTCAGGCGGTGAAGCTATTGTTGATCGTGCTAAGACGGTTCGAGTGGCAGGGTGACACCTGTTTGAGTACCTGGTAATTCTGAGGATTGTAAGGGAGATGGTGCTATTTTTGGTAATGGTAAGGGATCGGCGGTTATTCTTCGTGGGATGTGAGCTGGGATGCGGGGTTCAGAGGTTAAATGTACGTAACTAATTTCTTCTATGCCGTTGAAGTTTGAAATAACAGCAAAGAGGAAGGAGAGGGATTTCTTCGTTAGAGAGGTGAGCCATATATGAAGAATTAGTTGAGTATTTTCTGCTTCGCAGGGTTACAAGGAGAGTTGTGGTATAGTGACGAGTGATTGACCTGGTATGCCGTAAATCTCGGCTATGTCTTTCAGGAGACCTATTGATGATAGTGGCATATCAAAATAGGACTCATTAAATAAGACGTTGTTACAAGGGAGTAGATTTATCATACATTCTGTAACTAGCCACGATCAACAGGTAGCGGTGAGGATTAGTCTCCGAGAATTGGGTACTCGATTATAAAATCATACGCCACCTGTTTCATCGTATCCTCCAATGTTCAGCTTGTTTTTTTTCACTTCGCCTTGGAAAACGCTTTTAGCAGCTTATTTTCTGAGTGGTGCAGTTGGGGCCTCATTGAGTTCGTGATGGAACGTTTTCTGGCTAAGGTATGCGTGAAGGACGGGTTGACCTAGTTTGTGGGTCATGGTTGGATCCGTCGACCATCGCGGCGTTTTGAGTTCAAATCGATGTAAAGAAAAACATTTTTTGTTATTGAGATTGATTGAATCCCCTTTTGTAAGTATTTTTTGATTTGGGATGCGTTTAAAATAACATTTTTGAGTTTGTTTTGGTAAGATGTGTATATCTGTAATTGTCTCGTTAGGTATCTCGTGTAGGAATCCGGATTGTCGAACTACGGGTGATACAGCGAACTTGTAGTAGCTAGATGTTGTACAATCACCGTCTGTATTTCCTATCTACCACGTGTATCTTGACGGTGTAGATTTGAGCGTAGATATTTATGCGGAGAACCGACTTGATGGGAGTTTCGAGGATAGTTTGCTGGGGTGTACTGTGGTCTGAGTAACATGCGATGAAAGAGGTAGAGTAAAATGAATGGCGAGGATGTAGGAGGCTATGCAATAGCAAAGTTGGAGAGAGATAGGTCAGGGGATAGATCAGGAAGCAATGGGTTAGCAAGAAAGGATGACACGGGTAAGTCGCACTGTGAAGTAGTTCGAGGACTAGTAGCTGAGAAAGTTCGTAACTATACGAAGGTTCGACTTCTCGTGACGTCATGACTACACCAGTCGTTATCTAAAACTGACACTTGGAAGTTTCATGATTAGAATCAAAGAAGTTAAAAGGATAGAAAGGTAAAAAAGGAAAATTTTCGAAAATTATTCTTATAGTCAAACGAGAATTCCAAAGCATGAAAACGCAGACAGTGGGTCCGTCGTGTTTGCTTTGAGAGTAAGATGTTATCATTGTCTTTGAAGCTGTAGGTTGTGCATTGTCAGGGTGACGAGTGTAGTTCACAATTACAGTAGATTTATCCGTCACAGGTGTAGATGAGTTTAAAGTGGTTTGATCTGTGAGAGGTGTCGATCATAAAACAGTAGTTCGATCCAGAGTTGAACTTATTGTATCTTACACGTGGAATATCTGGTTTTGGCCAGAGCTACTGTATGCTAATTTTCACAGTACAACTCTCCACATAGGCCTGTGTAATGTCTCTAGTGAATTCTTCCACGTTTGGGATCGAGATTTCTAGTGCAAGCAGAAGTCGCTGGGAATAACGGTGTACAGTTGGGTCTTTGGTCGCATTCTCGGTTGATGTGATGTCATTGTAGTTTTGCGCAACTAAGCGGCATTTATGCCTCATACTTGTCTCAGCTCGCTTCAGTTTATCTATGAATCTGCTGCCCAATCTTGTACTGTCTGGGATTGAATCCCTTTTTTAGGAGGAAACGTGCCATTGTTTTCAAGGCCAAGGAGTTCTGCCTTCCTTGCTTCAAGAAAATCTTGGGTTTCAGTTGATATCATTCCACCAATATATTTGATCTTGTCATCATCCTAGTCATCGACTTCTTCGAATTTGGACATGATCACGGGTTTGATACACGTAGATGGAAACAGGAGGCCAGCTCGAGTAGTCTGTATTATTACAGTTTCACCATCAATGGAGATTAAATGATTGGGTCTTCCCAACTTTTTGAATTTGTCCACCATACCCAAACTTGTACTCCTGCCGGAAGTTTAAGAAGTTCAGAAGACTGTTCGAGTGCTCGTGATCCGCCCCGGTGTGTCAATCTGAACGCCAACTTGCGCCGTGCTTGTTCTTTTGGCGCTTATTGCATTGCCAGGTCAATGGGTTCAGCGAGCTGATGTTGAGTTTCTGCAGGTGAGATACGTGCCGGTCGGGGCATCTCGCCGTAGACTAACAACATGGGACAGAGTCCCTCAGGTCCAATGACTGAGTTCAAAGCGAAAGTTGCCATGTACGAGCAGTCATCTTCAGATGTTGACTTGTCTAGATTATCGCGTGAATTAAAGTGTTGTATGTACGCCTGAGCGAGGCCTGATACCTCTTGACGGTACATATTGCACATGGATTTTAAATAGGCGCCTATTTCATTACGATTCCATCATTGAATTCTTTGCTACGGAATTCCTTACTTGTATGGTTGGAGCCTTGGTCGATGCATAAGAAATCTGGGGACTGCGGTAGACCCGTGTCCACATGCGCCGGATTGCTTTCCACACTTCATCTGCAGTTCGTTTCCTAGCTAAACGTGCCGATATGTGGTGTGTTTCCTTATCTATCATATGGAATGCTGGTCTACCATTTATCTACATTTTGTCCACCTGCATATAGTGCTTAAATTTTAAGTTAGCCGTGCCTATTGTTAATTTAAACAGACGAGGTGGTTATTTCTTTCTCGAACATGAATGACAGTCCTCGGCTATACAGTTAATTGCTTCGCTGGTTGGTTTGTCTAGTTTCTGACCGGATGGCCTCTTTAGTAGATCTCTAGTTGCTCTTATTGTAGGATGACCAAATGTAGAATGGATAGTTGATAATTCTTTGGAGGTGTAATATACGTAGAGGATGCGTGAAGGATTCCAGCGATGAATTAGAAAGATGTTCTCAAATGCCAACCCTTGTTTCTTGTTCTTGTATGTGATATATTGTTGTTGTATTCATATATCCAAGTTATTCTCCACCATATCCGTCATGCTCAGAAGTGACTGAACCTCCTCGGTGATGATTAGGAATAGGAAATCAATTATGATGCCAATAGTTGTGAATGGGATCTGGATCCTCGCCTCGCCAACTGCCTTACTCACCCTACCGATCTCACGCACCTTCTTACCCCTTAGAGTCCGTAACACTCTCTTGAAGCTGAAATTTTAGCAGTATCCGTCGTATTGCCCGGATGACATCCTTTACCGCCAGTTGCAGCATGTGTGTATTCTTATGCCATTAAATTTGCTCTTGGTTTTGTCTGTATCTTATGCAACGTGTGCTGAAATTTCGTCTGACGGGAGTTTTTGTTTGTCATCGATACTCTTGGTGGGGCCAATATCTGTACTTTCCATTGTAGACAATTCTATATTTTTCAGTGTTTCTAGGTGGTGTCATTCGTTGATTTCCATGTTGTAGGTGGTCTTCATTGGCCCATCATTCCGTCCTTGTGGATGTGTGTAATTACAACCATACAAGAATACACATTCAGATAGTTCTTCCTCTATTTCTGTCCGTTGTGAAAATGTAAGGAATACCACATCACTTTCTTCTCCTTCGTCGTCCGCCCATTGGGCTTCATATTAATCTTGTCCTTCATCTTTCTCCTCATCTCCGTTATGGATTGTGTCTAAATTTTCCACAGTTAACAGTGCCGTCTGGTGCCTTTCATCCAACTTCCAAATTGCTTCAGAGACTTCTTCATGCGTATGACGCTCTCTCACGCGGTTTTGTAGTGCACCACATACGAAGGATCTGCAGATTACTCTCATCAAATTTGAGCAACGTTCCCTTTTCTGCTTCCCCCCACCTCGGTATGTTCTTCGTCCTCTTGTATTATCTCTACCTCTACCCCCTCTGTTCTTCGACCAACTTGACCTGTATGGTTTACTTTCCTTTCTTGTATCACCCTCGAAGTGCTTGCCTAATGAATACATTGCTGCTGGGTTGTCTTCATCAATATCATTGTACATAGCTACGCTCGTCAATCTAGCGGTATGCGGTATGTCACTTAGCCGATTAGATATTCTCTGTATTGCAGTTAATGCCTTCCTTGGCATTCGATCCTTGAGACTTGCCTGTATGGTTGGTATGTATACGGCTGAGAGTAACTGATCAATTAGGTATTCATCACCTTGGTACTTGGAATCCAACTGTTCCTGTAAGGTTATCATCTTTGCAATAAACGCCCTGAATACTGCAACTTCTGATTCCTCTTGCTTCTGTGCCATTTCTACAAAAAGTCTCATACTGTGCCATTTTGTGAGGATTCTTGAACGTTGTTCATTACTACTATACCACTTTCTCAACATCTTCAAGGAATCTACAAAAGTATGGCAGTCGTGTTGGTAATAATCATAAAAGTTCAAATAGTCCCTTTTAACATAATAGGGATTGTTTGTAGTTTCTCCGTTCCTGGTTTGTCACACATTCTTGTGAGATTTTTTTACCTTCTAACACTTCTCTCTAAATCATCATCGTACGCTCCGCTTAACTTATCATTTTCGTCGAATGCTTTAACAAGTCCCATTATACCGAGGTTGTTTGATATTTCCTTGTTTTCTTCATACGTATGGCGCTCTTTGTTCTTCTGTGGTGAGATCGTTGATTCTTTTTCTATTTGGTCTGTCGCAGAGTTCGCCCCCTTATCTCTTTGTTCATAATTTGATGACGATGATGATGATGATGGCCTGTCATCGTCTATAAACTGTGGTGGGCTTCCTTGTTTGAATATTCTTGAATAACCTTCCTCCTCTTGTTTGATTGGTCTCAATCTTTTTCATCTTTATGGTGCTTCTTCTCATCTTTCTGAGGTCTGAAGGCGGTGGTTAGCTCGTGATCATTACTATCATTTTCATAATTACGTTTAGGTGCTCCTGAGTTCTCCTTTTCTCCCTACTTTAGTATTGCAGGTGACTCTTTGTCTGCTTATCTCTGATGGTGGGGGTTTTTGGCGATTAGGTATCCTTCTTTTATCATCTCTTATAGAATCCGTTATGCGGTCTGTATTTCCATCCGGGAGCTGTGCCTCCCGGTATAGTAACTCGATCAAGGCATTTGTGCGGATTTTCCTTCCGCTCTTGTCAATTTGGACGATCCTCATTGAAAATAAATCTATCCATATGGTCATCATCGGCCTCTTCCATTGACGTATGGCTATTGAGAGGAATATGTTCCTAAAATCTATCGAGAGGTACTCTCCTTTCATGCTATTTTAACTGTATGCTAACATCATCTCCCTTGTATACTCCAACACTGCCTTCTGGTAATCCCGCCACTGTTCGTCGGATGCGAGTATGTTTGTTGGTTCCGGGTCATCCGTTTTTACCTCAATCCAACTATTGAGTTGTCACATTCTTCTGTTCAGGAACTTCTTGGTTCTTCAGTCCATATTCTTCTACTTACTTGGCTTCTGATTCGTCTAGGGTCTTGATTGGTCCTCCTCCGTTGTTTCTTCTGCGATTGTCCTCCTCTTCTCCTGAATTCCTCCTGGAGTCTTTCAGCTCGTTTTACATGGATCTCTGTCAACCTGTAAAGGACTACCCCTTCAGGTCTCTCCCTTTGGTGCTGCTTTTCATTATTATGAGATGCGTCTTTTGGGAATTCCGGTCCTGGTTCCCCATCTGTTCTGGCTGATTTTTGCTGGATGTTCACATTATCATCCATCTCTGCGATTTGTCTTACGTTTTGATCCATCATACTTGTTCGGCCTGTGTAACAGTTATAACTATCGAGGCTCTTTTGCGTACTCTTTTCTTACTGGTTTGTTATTCCCAGTTTGATTCTTTCCTCCTCCTTGTGTAGTCCTAATAACTATTTTCCCCCAAGTTATGCAGCTCCATAAAGAACGAGTGTTTATCCATGCCTCTCTCTTCTCTTTCTAATCCTATTCTTATTTGTCATTTGGCTTTTAGTTCAGTTTAATTACGTCCTGCTAACCTAATAGCATCTTCGTTTTTCGGTTACGTTACCTAATAGATTCACAGAATAGTTGACTAACATCACTTTATAGTTACGACTTATCGACCCTAATTCGCGGTCGAGGCTATTTACCGCTGCGAATGATGCTAGCTCGTAAGTAACCTGTAATACACCTAGGATTTTTCCCAGCGTACACTTCATGACGTCTTTGTTTGATCTGCTCTTCGTGGGAGAGAAGATTCCCTGCGGCTTTGGGTCTTTCGTTGTTTGGGTGACGGCGTTTTGTTTTATTAATTGTTGTTTTCTTTCATTCAAACTTCCTCCTACTTCCCCAAGCTCTGTTCGTTCCTTCTTTGTACTATTTTCCTTCCGTGTGTCACTTGAATGTGACACGTGTGCCTTTCCTCGGGCTACCTCCTAATTCCCCTGATTTACTTAACTATAGTACACTTGTCTATTATACTATACCTGGTGACAATGATTCGCTAAGTGAATAATCCCCTGCTACACATAAAATCCCATCCTTTATAATCGCGTGTACTTGCTTTTTCTCGACGCACAGAGTAGTAGATTAACAAGAACGGGCGCGGCGTGGATAATGGGTTGCTGACGAGGGCGTGGAGGAAGCCTGCACTACCTGCGCAGAACTGATACCAGAGCAAAGAGGACGTCCGGCATTAACTCTGCGATATTGTGCGGTGGGCTTGGGAGATATGGTCCAGACAGGGACTGGTTTTTGAGCAAAGCCCAGACCTGAGCATAAGATTTTTGAATGAAGTAGCTTTGAGAATCGGTGGAGGCAGCGAAGAGATCCTCAATAGAATTGGGGGAAATAATGTGTTATCGGAAGAAGTGGGGAGGAAGACCAAAAAAGTGTGGGTTAGCGGGAAGAGATGTTGCGGAGGTTGTTGTAATGCATTTCGGTTGGTGGGAGAGGAATAAGGCATGGCCGTGGTAGAGCGCGGTGGGAAGGTATCGGTGACGGGGTTGGGGTCTGAGACCGAGAGCAGGTTGGTGAATGGCGGGGTCGGGGGAAGGTATGAAGGTTCATGAGCGGATGGGGTTGGAAGAGTGAGGAATGGCGAATATGTCATGGGAAGAGGAGGAGGAGGAGGGGGTAGTGGAGGTGTATATGTATTATCCAGAGATTAGGATAGGAAGTTAACCGTAGATGCATCGTGAAAAGGACGGGCGATTCTTAGCGGTGAGGAACCCGGGGGAAGAGGAGGAAGGGCGGCCAACGGCAGGCAGACAGTCTTGGTTTGGGATACTTCTGGCAGGGAATGTGGAGGCGCCATGGCGCGTGATAGCGGGACTCCATGGTGCGGGACGTGGGGGCGAAACGTGCGCCATTGGGAATGTTGTGTGTTGGAAAAAATGGGGTTCGAGGGTGGGGGTTCGATATAAGAAGAATCAGGGAAATGGAAACGTCATATGAGAGAACGGTACGAGAATATTGAGGTGGTTCGAGCCGAAAGGTTGTGAGAAGAAATTATATATAAACATATATCGGGAGGAAAGATCGGAGGACGGGAGCCGAAATGACCGGAACGGAACTTGGAAATCGAAGATATCGTCAAAAAGAGCCAGTAATAATTTCTCGGAAGTAAGGGGCTGGAGAGCGGAGGAAACTGGAAAGAGTGGTTAGAAAGGGTGCGCGCGGGCGCTGAGGGGGAAGTGTTGGGTATCGATGTGCTTGATTCAAAGATGAAACTTTTTATCTTATTGCGTAATTAGAAACTGGTGCGATTCATGGGTTAATCGGCGAGCAATCCAAAAGCAGCGGTTTACAATTTAGTGGCACACTGACTAATGGGATTACCATTGTCCTTTTATGGCTATGTGCTCGACCGATATGTTGTTGATGAATGCCTCTGTAACGGCACCGACGCGGTGGTAGTGTGTCTTAAAGTTCCTGTTTTGCCGGTTGAAGTATGTGTAAACCTAGTTAAAATCGTTGCGGTAGATCTGGAAAGTAAGTCTGGGAAAAAATGCAGTCAGGCTTCCGGGCACATCCAGGAAATAGAATAGCACGGTGCTTCAGTAGGGAGTATAGCGGCGGAGAAGTTCAAGGATAAAACTTGAATCTGTCGAACTGTTTTGGCGTCTTGGGCTCGAAAATGTTTAGGGCGACCGTGCTGGGAAGGAAAGAAGAAAGGCGAGAATCGTCGGAAAGGATGAAATTTACCCATTTAAGGGAGAGGACCTCGCTTTCTCGCCACAGCCTGGTGAAACTTAAAACAAGGTCAGGTGCGGCACTAACTCGCAAAAGCCGGCCGAAAATTAAAACAAGAGCAAGGAGGGCCTCGGATTGTTGTAGTTAGAGAAGCTTGGCTGCAAAAGCTCTAGTAAGTTGAGAGGTTAAGGGAGTGGCGTATAGGGGTGGCGTAAGCCTATTCCAGCCCTTAAAGCGGCAACCAGTCGTGTGAAGGTGGGGATTCAAAAATGGGGCGATGGTGTATATGATCGCGATGAGATATCCCATCTTTGAATTGTTCCCGGGCTTTGGGTTCTTGTCTAATTCGTCCTGTACATAATCCACGATGATGAGATCCTCTTCCTCGGGGTCTTGTAGGGGTAAGTCGCGGTTGATGGCGATTAACTTGTTGTTGATTTTTTATGAGACTTTACGGTGGCAGGGCTTGGGGTTGCTTTCAAAAGTCTGTTAGATTGGCAGTAAATTTTCGCGGAGGGGGAATGAGACTACCGGATTGCATGATGTGTGAAGAAAAAGAAAAGAGAAAAATAATAAGAAAGAATGGAAAACACCCCATGAGCGGTGAACTTACGTAGGGTCGAGATGGCGGAAATAGGAGAATTTTTACTCGCGCGTGACGGAAATTACGCGATCGTAAACTCAGATGAAGGATGAGGGAGGAATAATTTGCTTTCCTGTTAAGATTCGGGTCGTTGTGCGAGAGCTTAGTGTAGTTTTTTCTCCGGTTACTGACGTGGCAAAACTATGGCTTATAGTTGCGCCGTTTACAGCCATCTCGATTTGCCATGTGTTTTATCCATATGCTACAAACGGTTTTTTCTTTCATCTAAATAGTTGTTTGTTTTTTGGTACACTGTCTACCGATTAGTAGATGACGCATGCGATCGGTACACGTTAGTCTTATTTTTGGTATTTTGTTTGCTCTATGAGCGACTTCAATTAGTTTGTGCGTTTTTCTCCTTGCACTATCTTTCAATTCGGGCTGTAGTTTGCCGTTCTTATCGATAGTGACAAAGGCCATCCCTTGCTGTAAATTCTCTAGTTTCATGCTCATATCCTTTTCGATCTATATCTTCGTTGTACTCTGCAAAATGTTTTTCCTTGTCCTATCTCCATGTCTCTTTACTGAAGTTGTTGTCAGTACGTTCCCTTTTTCTTCTAGAGTTCTGATCCCGAAGTCGTATAGTGTGAATATTTCCTCGTCCACTTTGAAGGCCACCAACTTTTCGTTCTAGAAATTTTGTGTTCCTTCATTTTCTAGATTCTTCGCGAAGCTACAAAATCAGGTTCTTTCCCAATCTACATGCAAACTTCATGGTTTTTGCTCTCTCTTTATCTGGAATTTTATCGTATTCTAACCGTTTTAGTGGGTCTTGTTTTGTAGGCAGACCTTTAGTTTCGATTCTGGGATCTCTCATCTCCCTTCTACTTTTTCTACTTTTTCTGTGACGCATGTCATTTCGTCAACACTGCCTTCTCTATATCCGTAGATTTTGTTGCTTTTACGATGTTACTTCTACGAGGTCAACATCGTACGCCATTACGTTGATCAGTGCTCGTCTTATCTTTAAGATGGGCCCAGTTCGTTCAATCACGAAATACCTCGTGATTATGGGTGCATCTCTTCCACTTCTGTCTACATACTTCTTGTTTATAAATCTGGTTCAGAGGCGAAAGACAAGACAAGAAATAAAGGAAAAGACTTAGTTTATTTCTTGCGGGATGAATGTTGAAACAAAAAGGTGATACTTGTCATGTCTTGTTTATTACCTCAACTAGTTTGGACACACCATTTTGTGATGTAATATCATATATCGGGATCATTTTACAAATATTCTTTGCACCGCCATAAAGTTGAGAAAATATCATGATACCACGTAATACAGTTAGAATTTTGTTGGAATTTTTATCCGGAAGCTGGTTATGGAACGAACCCCATAATTTAACAACAGTTGAAAATTCTTCTTGGTTTCCTTTGCCGTCGGTCCACGGTGTGCTCTTCATGTCCCACAAGAATCTGGAACGAGGCTGTAACTGAGAACTTCGATCTTTTTCCATAACTGTTTAGTGGTTGATCCGTAATTTGCACTCAGCGGGTTATCATTACCATTGTTTATGGATTGGTTGATTTTGTTCGTGTCACATTGTCTTAGAACTGATGCTATTGATTTTTATGATACAGCTGCCAAATATTCATTGGTGTGACAGTCAGTAACTTCAGGTAGTTCCTTGGAGGATACGGCAGCGAAAATGGAAATTATCTGACTGTTCTCAACATCATAATTACTCAAAATTAAGAATGCCGATAGTCCTTTTGAAAGCATCTCGGAAGTACTACAAGCGTTTAATTTGGATACTTAAGCCTCGAACCTGGACTCAAACTTTTTAAATGATTCATACACTCCACGTTTCGTTGCTAGTGTGGAAAGAAAATCATTGAATACATCACTAACAGTAGATAAGGCGCCACGCTTAGGTTTAAGGTTCAAGTATCCAAATTCAACGCTCATGGTACTTCCGAGTTGCTTTCAGAAGCACTGTCGGCATTCTTTCTTTTGAGTAATGCTGATGTTGACAAAAGTCAGATAATTTCCATTTAAATATCACAGCTAATGATAGAATAATTCATATTCCAATGGGTGGACAGGTTGATGAATCCGTTTTTAGATTTTCACGCTCACTATCTTTATTTCCACGGGGGGCAATTCTGGCCTTCATTTTCAAGGTATCATCATCATTGCATTTGATTTTGTAAAGAACATTTCTTGGGATGATATTAGCTACAGGAGGCACATCATCAATTGAAACCAACTTTACTTTTCTTTTGAACTTCTTACGTTTCGAGAATTGTTCCCATTCGAGGTCTGCGTTTTTCATTACTCGGGCATTGGTTTGTCTATGTCCTGGAAGTTTGCCCGCTTTCCTGTACTGGGGTTTCTTCCATTTTTGCCCTCCTGTTATTGTTTGCAGTTGAGATTTCCGTGACTTCTGGTCTTTCTAAGTTTGTATTTGTTCTACTTGTTTATTTTTGTTTATTTTCTATGTTTGTCATTTGTAGCAGGTGTACTCTTGCTTTGTGTAGCCTGGCTGTTTCTTTTCACTCTGAGAGTTCCGCAGTCCTCGCACTCATATTATGAGTGCGAGGACTGCGGACTGCAAATATATTTTATCGGTATTTCTTGGGTCAAATTGTAATTGCACGTTGTATGCTGTGTAATGTTTCCTTTTTTTTCTTTTATTTGTAGTGTATTTTCTTTTACATTGTTGAAGCTAGTTTTTTACTTTTGCCATGGGTGGGGCAGACTATTGGTTGGATTTAGTTTGTTTTATGTTGATTCAGTTATCGATTGATGGATGTTACAGAAGTAGAGGGAATATATGATGTATTTCGCAGATGACAAAGTCAATTTTTTTAAACCGCAACTGAAGTTGATGCTGAATTTCAATCTATTATCTTGCAGTGTACTGTAGTCTGAGCAGCAGCGGGCAACAATGGGACAATCAATTATATTTGAAAATTTCAACATCGAGGATTACAGTAGAAATCAAATTTTAGTACACTGTTCTCATGTGACCACATTACATCACTACCTACATTGACTTCTTTTGGGAAATTGACTATCACGATAAAGGAGCATTGCGCACTGTTTTTCTGAAAACGTTAGAAAAGAGAAAAAACAGAGAAAGAGGGATGTGTACAATAACAATGTTGACTCTGGGGCCCAGACAGGAACTAAACAGACTTTCTTTTTTCTGTTCTTTATGATTAAATTTTTTTTTGAAAAGGTATTAACAGATCTCGCAGCATTATTTATTTTTATCCTTTATTTTTATATTGTAGATATAATTTTAATAGATGAAGTTTCCTATCGAGCTGATTGGCCAGAAGGGGAAGTGCAATGTACTGTTGCAAAAATTTCATTCACTCCGAGTTGTTAAAATTTAAAATACCAGCCAGCTCCATGCATCTGAAGGTCGTACGGTGGCGTCCCTCTCCATTTCTCTCTCTCTCTCTCGTCTGTTTGTTCAACAATGCACTTCTTCCGAAATCAATAGCGAAAGAAAAGAAGAGAAAGAGGGGATGTACAAGGACATGCCCTGTTCCGATACGGGCCCGGATCAAGGTCTTTCGAAAAGTGAAAATTGGGTATGCGAGTGTGGCCCTCTTTTCAAATGTTGTCTCATGGATAGGCTCATGGAGAGGCGGTTATTTCTTCTGGGAAGCGGGTGATATCAGTGATATTTCCCGCTGTAATCCTGTGTTTTATATATATAGTATAGTTTTATAATTTTATAAAATCTCATTTTTTAATAATTAAACTCCTGCTTTTCCAACTTACAGCAATCCTTTTTTTCCAATGAAAATAATAGGATATATGATATTATGACGAACTGTCGGCTCCCCCACGTGGCTGATAGGAGAGATCTTCTTGTTGGATGTCCATGTGACCAGCATGTTGTCCACCTGTTCCTCAGGCTTAATATTGCCCTCGGGCAATATCTGCTCTCGCGTCTGATGGACAACCCCCACTTATTTCGATAGCATAACCACTACTTTCCTGGAAAATTGGATTTTATGAAAATATGATAATTCTTATAATTGATATTTCAGGTAAAACAAAACTACAATATAAGGACGTGTCGATCATGCCTATAATGTGGAAAGTGAAAATATCGGGATCCCTGCTGAAAACAGATCTTCACCCCAAAGTTTTTATACCAAAACAAAAACAAACCCTTCCAACTTGCAAAGTAAACAATGAAACCTATTTTTCTTTTTCAAATTATTCTCTTGCAGGTTATTCATATTCTCTTGTTACGTCCTTCACTTTCTCAACAACAACCACCGCAAGGCCCTCAAACGCTATTGGAACTATTGACACCAAATAGGTTCCCCGTTTGCAACGAACTTTGTACTGCTCTTTTCCCACCTGCCATACTTGTCGCACAGACGCCAGCGCAGGTCCATTACACCTTCTCACTTGTCGTAGCTGGCCATGAGATATACGCCGCCTGCCATCCACGATGCCTATCCTTCTTTGCCTTCAAAGCAACAATCTCACCAAAAATATGTAATGACAGAGATCTGAAAGTCACAACTCAAGTCCTAACACATTATTACGTTCTCGATTCATTGCTCCCATTGCTCACGAAAGCAGGACAATTTTTACAATTGCTGCAACGTCTTGGAATTAATCCTTCTATTAATCGAGGAAATTTAAGCACGCCTCAGAGATGGGCTACTAGGGCAGCTGCGAAGGTTATAAGGTATATGGATAATGATGGATGGAATTCAAGGGGCTTAAATTCTTCAGTCATCTTTCCGAAACGGTATGGCGATACTACGAATTATAAACCGGTGAATAATGCAAATTGGATAAAGTATCCATTAAGATGGCAACCACTGACCTATTCAGTAGACGGGTAAGGGGATTACGCAATTCAGCAACACGTTACACCACATATAGGTCAAACGGTCAAACATTTATCCGTGTCACTGAAAGAATGGAATAAACTAAGTTCAAAATCACCATATGTAAAACCAAGCATCTTTCGTAAAATGTCAGCTGC
>JAULBU010041963.1:0-14313 GCA_032358235.1 Odonthalia washingtoniensis | reverse complement strand
GTTATCATACGCTTCCTTAAGAAGGAACGCGTCATTCTTATCCACCATTTCGGTGTCAGCCACAGCTCACCAACTGCTGTTGGGATCGTTATGCATCTCGGTCCATACATACGAGAAACACGGTGAGAGCTCGACAAAACAACCCCTGGGAACCTCAAAACGTCCCCGGTTCTTGATTAACCTAACCCAACTATTCGCGCGAAAGTTAGGGCGAAGTGAGTGATGCGTGACGTACTGATACGGTACGGCCATTCCATATGTTGACCTAAATCGACGCTCATCACGAACCTGGACTTTTCAGTAAGGAGAGTCTTTCCGGAAGTAACAAAATTCCGCCTTGACCAACGGCTTGGTGAACAACATCGCATCGTTGGACACCATCAGCCGAGCACGCCAACCTTTCAGAATATTATCTGTCACGTGGTCAATATTAGCCACATACTTAATGTCACCCTTGGTGCGGCATAGGGATAGATCAACGCGAAGACTCGCAGAGACGGGAGTAAAGTTCATAAAACGGTTCAAACCTGCATGCGCAGCTTTTGCAAAGTCTATACGTGCACTCATCACGGTCCGACCATGCCCGATGCACAAGTAATCGTCAAAACAACAATCCTGGAGACGCCACGACTCTTTCCCCATCGCTCTCAACTGTGTACTACCGGTAAGAAAATTCTCTTCGGAATATAAAATAATAAGCTATGGTACAACCATCCTTAACAGCGTCCATGTCAAACCATGGATCCTGCACGAATACGTCAGGATCATTGAAGGGACCTGCATCATCAAATGCAACCAGTGCGGCGTATTGCTTATTATTAACAGCCAAAAAGCAGGGCTGTCTTCTCGCATCCCCCAAAGTAGTCGTGGACGTTCCTTCCGCATGATGTTTTTCTACTGGTGGCTTAACTTCATCTGCCGAAGGCAGTGTTCGCGAAGTAGTACCTAGAGTAATCTCAAGGGGAATTACTGATGCTGTCGCATCTGTTGGGTCTGTTGGGGGAGTGTATTCAGCGAACGGAGAAGTGCCGTATGTTGATTGTTGAATATCGTCCATTACGTTCGAGAACCCAGTAGTTAGAGGGATTGAAACGGCTTCACCAGTCATGGCTGCAGTTATAGAGCTTAAATGGAAAAACCAGGAAGTCGGAATACGGCGAAGGAACTGACACTTTCCATTAAAAGCGGATTGTAGTACTAACGAAATTTAATTGGGATAAGCAGATGACCGTCAATAAGCCGAGAATGCGCTCGCATTTTTCAAATTGGCCGGCCATTCTAGTTCGCGCATTGCATCTCATCCATGATAAGGTGGTGGTGTAGTGAAGTTGATGGCTTCACGTGGACGTATTCGACATCAAATTCGATGTCACAACCTTCTGTCGGTTCGGTCACTTTTCGTCACGCTCGGTCACACGATCTGTCACGTTTTTTCGTTCGGCCTGGTCCGGGTAATTGAACCACCGCCGACATTTTTTCCGGACCGCTGTACACTCAGTGCAATACCTTACTGTACTTGGTGTACCGTATGCCCCGCCTTCTGCTGTCAGGCGGCTGGTGAAGATTGCTTGAGAGGGGGTCTCTCCCTGGATTTCCTCACCGATAATAAACACAAGCAGTACCGAAACTTCTTCTATCTCCAAATTGTGCCTTCGACAGTCATAGCGAAGCCATTTTGGATACGACAGTCCCCAACTTCGTCTGCGAGAGTCATTCATCTACACATTACAACTGTCGCTGTTAGTCTCGCTCAACTTTACGCCCGTTTGATTCCTCCTCCTTGCCAGTGCTGACGCAGATTCGCCGAACTTGCGTCGCGTGATTATCAATCGCCTCAGAAGCGTAATTGAATCCCGATATCTCTCGGTGGTCCCACCATCTACTCTAACCCTCCGGCGGTAGTCTCCGTCAGCCTTATATGACTACGTCTATCGATCGGCAGAAGGCCATCCTGATTCCCATTATCTCTCTCCCTTTAGTTGAGTGCATATCAACACGGGCTACTGTCGAAAATGGTCCTGAACACCTTTAGTGCTAGTGCATTGTACTAAATCTGGTCTCCCAGCCTATAATCAACAGGTGGAAATATATCAACACTAAAATAATGAGAAAAAGTCAACCGACTAGCATTTAAAAGTCCGGATCGAGAATAACACGGCAAGTGGGCGGCAGCTAGCCGGCACGTTCGTGTAACGCATCTCATCTGGAACCCAAAACCGGTTCTGTGGACAATCCCGCCCCGTTTTGTAATAAACTCAATGATGAGGTAGCTATACATCGCAAATGCGGTGAAGAATCCAAGGAACTCAAACAAAGAGTAAAGGACTTGACAACAAGTCTGGAAGGGTAACTTACCAGTAAGCCCGAACTCAAGGACGAATTAAAAAACATCCGCAACTAGCTTACGGCTATTAAACAAGCCCTCACTGAAAATATATCATCTCCAATGGAGTCCATCGCTGAAGCCGTAAAATTATTACGTCCCGACGTCAACGCGCCCTTGAAGCATAGCGTATCATTACAACAAAACTCGAATTCAGAGGTGGAACACAAAATAATAATAATGATAATAATGATAACGAAGATTTTAATACCGTATTGGGTCATGAAGACGCACCTCAATGGCTACTTTTACCGTCTCAATAGGCTTCAGTGGTACATCGTGATACATCACACCAAGAAAGAAAGAATGTATGTCTCGCCTCACGCTCACACCGTTCAAATTTATCAGCAGCATCTCGAAGCATGTCCAATTTCGACTCTCCATCGTGAAAAGAGGCTGACGAAACGACAGGTATTGGCCTAGATATTATCTACCTGGCCCTATTGTTCTTTGAAAGTGGGCAGGGCCCTAAGCACCGAGTACTGACCACGTTTGAACCATCAAACACAGCCTTTGACCGGTTGATGTCTTACCAATATTATCGCTTGTCCAGAACATGCGGAGACCGAGAAAGTGCATCCACTGGTGAGATACGGAGGCTCCTTAAGAGGCGGGAATTAACCATGAAGGAGCACCGATTTTCGGAAGATGAGACCATAATGGTATACGACTTCCGTTCCAGGATGGTGGAAGAATGCGACATACTCGGACTAACCGAGGCACAGGAATACCTGTATCTCCCCCAGTTCCTTACAGGGAAGGCCTCGAAACAGTTTAGATCTACAAGAAACTGCGAAAGCTCCGGGCCGTAACCTGTTGACCAGAAGCCGTACAATCACTATTGAGGATTTAAGCCACGCCCGCAGCTATACGCGAAGCGGTTAATGCATTACGTGTAACGTGTCTGCTTATTAATGAAACCGAACAAGACTGTGCGTCCCGATTGAACGACCCAGCCTATCTCTTCGGGAATGTTTACGATGAGTTGGATAAGGCGACGTTCTTCTTGGACGGATTGGACCCAACCAGTAGAACAATTGTCGCGCGCTTCCGGGAAAGTGAACCCCGTCAGGAATTGTCATTTGGTCGCATGGTCCAATACGTCCAGTACCAAGGCGACTCATACAGAGCACAACAAGTTGGAACTCGGACTTCAGCAATAGCCAGTCGTGAATCAAAACCTACACGCGAGTTATACTTCGGGGAAGAACTTTCGGACAATCAACAGTCGGTCGAACTTAACATGCTCGCCCTGGATAATTCGGTTGACACAAACGACGTGCCATCGACATTAGCGGAGGAAGAATCAAACCTGTACACAAATACAGTTAGATCAGGATACATCAACTTTGGGGATCGTTCAGTAACACCCAACAGCGTAAGTTGGACATCCAACAGACGCAACGACAAGACATCACAACGATTCATTTGTCACCAATGTTACGAACACAACCACATTTCTCCGAAGTGTCAGTTACAACTCTCCTAAATGGAGCAAGTCATTACCAACTACGAAAAGTTGTCCGCGATACAGAAAACGGGCGTACCAGATACCGCATACAGCATGGCTGAACCGGCGTTTAGCGCACGCCAGCAGAACGACAACCCTTCGGAAAGGGACAAGGGGAACCGAAACCAATGAAAATACCCAGGGAAACTGACACGGGTGCTTGCCGAAGCATCTTCTTTCTCAATAAAGAAAATCTTTGTTTGTCCACAGACTCTTTCTCAAAGTCCCGTCGTCACCGCTGTAAATTACATTGCTTCATCATCATCTTCTTCATCAACGAAATGTTTCGGTGTCTCCAACGCCCCTGGCGGAAAGTGAAATGCATGGACGCACAAGATTCTGTATTCATACTTTCTCAGCGTACGTATTGAGTATGATCCAATCTTGCGTTGTCATTACGTTCGACCAAATGGTTCTCTACAGTCCTGGATACCGGTGCCGGATCCAGTTTCATTCGACTCTCCGACCTACCGTGTGGGTTGAAGAAATTCATCAAACCTCCTAAAGGTTTGACCAACATACTACTCGCGCATAAAAGACCCATCACTATGGCAGGAACAATTACGTTGGCAGCGCAGATTGGTTCCCAGTCAAAAATGTGAACCTTTCACGTGGCTGACCAACTCGAAACTTCGGTCATCTTAGGTTGTGATTTATGCGACAAGCATGTTTATCCGATAGGCCCACGCCAGCTGTTAGTTGAGCTGGAAGATGAGATCACCCTACGAATTGTCAGGAAACCAAATAAAAGACACTTGAGCGCTCCGCCACTTCCGAAAGATCAGGAATACATACCCGCGAAGGGCAGAAACTCAAAAAAATATATGTGACAGAACAAACGGTTCTACAACCGGGGACGCAAACCTAGATACCAGTCATGACAGCATGGCAAGTATTAATCATCGTTGAACCAACATCGCGCTTGTACGACGATCATCTATGTCTCGCAGGTGCAGGAATAGCGTACATGATGGACACACACTCGTTCCAGATATTATTTGCTAACTTCAGAGAACAGCCGAGGATACTGCTTCTGAATAAACACATTTCTAACGCAAGTCCACACCCAACTTCGTTTGTCCAGTAGAATATTTCACACGCACATATACTCGGAATCATCCCCGAATCTTGCCTATCCAAGCAACCACCTTCCATGTTTCGGAAACGTCAGCAATCCGCCAAAGACCAGGCGTTGATCAACAAACATCTCTCAGGTCTTCGGGATTCGTATATGGGACAAGAATAGACGTCGACAAAGGCGGAAGACATACCGCTCGGAGTACCCAAGGAACAACACCATAACATTAGAAGCATGTTGAAGCAGTACAAGCCAATGTGGATCGGCAAGCTGGGAAATATTAACGCCACCGAGCACACTATGGACCTCATCCCCGACACAAGGTCGTCTAAATCATTACCGTACCGGGCGGGCCTGAAGACACGAGAACTCGAACAATTCGAGATTTCCAAGCCGCTCACGGCTGGAGTTATCGAACGTGCTCATCACGAATTTGCAGCACCAGAAATATTAACACCTGAGAAAGATGGTAAGCTTGGGTTTTGCATCGATTACCGAGAGCTCATCCAATCTTTCGTGAAGGACAGTTACCCACTTCCTCGTATAGACGAGTTTAATGACACACTTGTTGTAATTTGGCTTTCTAATCGCCTACTTTTATTGTTATTGAGCTGTTTCATTCCTGTATCATATTCTCCTTCTCTCCTATTTTTCCCTTCCCCTTTGGGTCGCTGATGCACCCCCTTCCTGCCGATTTTTCTGTGAAGAAAATGATTTTGAAGTTATAGATGTAGTTTCTGTATTATCGGTAAATTAGCCTATCAGGTTCTATTGTGTGTATTGGTAATTCTTCAACTTACCTTTTCCCTACAAACTTGGGATCGCCTTTTTCTCCTTCGCTAACCTACTCAACGTTGCACAGAGGTATTTTACTTTTTGGGAAGGTCTTGATTTGTAAGTCCTGATAGATCCTGGTGTCGCGATCTTACCAATCCCCGTCACGAATAACGCTGATTCGAGAGCGGTTTGGTAAATACGTAAGGTTTCTCTTAGTATTTCCACAGTGACGTCGTTGTCAGAGAAGGCCTTCTCTGATAGGCACAGCAGTTCGTCGGGGTGACAATGGTTCGGTTTTGTTGTTTGTTTTTAATATGTGACTTTTCTTCCTTTCCTCCTCACGATCAGGTTATCTTCTTTTATACTGTACCGTGTGTACAGAGAGAGAGAGTAATTTGAATCTAAGTTCGTAAAAAATTCAAAGTGAGATTAATTCGAATCAAAGTTTTAGAAAGTGTACATTAATAGGGACTGTATATTGTGGAAACGCGTACAGTGAGTTAACGCGTACATTGAGATAGGTTGTACAGTGAGAGAAAGTGTATACGCATATTTATCCCATCAGTGTTTACCTAGTATCGTTCCTCTTTCCCCAAACTAATTGATGATTTATATCATGCCCATCTCCAAGTCGACACGCAAACATCTTAGTATCAACACTCCAACGACTTTCCGATTTGCGTTACGCAGCAGTTTCCCAGCCAAGGGAGACGATGTTTAGTTGATTTTTGAGAATTAGTTTCCAAAGCGGGTTCTTGTCGTTTTGGACTAGTTTCCTCAAGACGTTCGCAGGATTCAGTTTTTGCGGGATACAATTTAATCTTGCAAGTTCCCCTCGTTCTCACGATTCCTTAAGCACATATACGTTTCTTTGAAAACGTTTTATAAATTTTCCCGCCGTCTTTGGCTACGACTTCAAAGAGAGTTTTGGAATTGACGTAGGCATCTATTTGAAAAGATGTCCCGAGGATGTCTTCAATCATTGTGCGGATGGTGTACGCCTGGTATAATGCCAGCACCAAGCCGTACACTTCGGCATTCAAGACTGATCACGTAATATGCTTTCATCGGTTTCTGGCGGAATAGATGATGTTTGCCTTTCCACTCGCATCGGGTAGTAGAATCAGGTAGCCCAATTGGCTGCGAAAGTCACGTGCATTTCCGAATGCCGCTTCGCTTATGATTACCATTCTTATTGTTTTCATGTCCAATTTGAGAAATGTGAGGCTGTTGTCTTTCGTTTATATTAAACGTGATATGGATTCTGTTAATGATTCCATCTCGGCAGGAGTGGTAAGGTCTCTTCCAGGAGCTACAAGTTGCACCGCGTCACAGACGTCTGAAAAAACAAGGAGTCACTCTGGCAAGCTAGGCTTCGAACGTTGAAGATGGAATTGCAATCGTTTTTGGGACTTTGCAACATTTACAGACGGTTCATATCAAGCTTCAAAAACACTGCATCGAAACTCAACGAGCTGTTGAAGATTAACAACCCAGAATCGTTCAACTTGAAGCAGGATCGGCTTCAATCATTTCACTCTCTCGTAGAGGCTCTCTGAACACCACCAATAGTAGCGTTACCTAAACGCAACCTACTATATTCTGTAGACACGGACGAAAGAAACTACCAAGTGGGCTGCGCACTCTTCTAAACTCATCGAGATGGGGAGCGAAAACCTATCGGGTATTGGTACCATTCATTAAATCAAGCCTAAAATGGATACTCTGCAACCGAACGAAAATGCCTCGCCGTCGTATGGACCTTGAAAAGAATCCGCCCTTACCTTCTCTATGAGAAGTGTTTTGTACATACAGACCATTCTGGGCTGGTTCCTCACGATCACCGATCCATCAGGCAGACGTATGCACTGGAAATTGAGCCTAGCGGAGTTCGACTTCAACATACCAGTAAAAGGCTGGAAAGACCAAGACGCATACCGGCCCTTTGTTGAGACTGAGAACGTCCGCGGAGACAATCGCAGACGAGAAAGAAGAACTTCTAACATTAATCATGTAAGAATCGAGCACAATCCAGGCAAAGATCTTCCTGTAAGGAGACAGCATTCAAATGGATACTACAAAGATCCATAAGGATCAAGCGTCACCTGACTTGGACGATTCATCCGCTGACACAGCGCTCGCCACATTTCCGGGTCCGACACAGTCCGTCCCTTTATTTCAACAAATATCAACCAAATAATCACTCGTCGCCCAACAATCCGAATCTTTTTATCGTACGATACGCCAAAAGCTTTAGGAAAGGGTCATAGAAACCTTCGGCTTCAATGAAGATGGACTAATAATCTGGAAAGCTAAAAACGGACGCCAAGTCGTCATCCCTCATGCCTTAAAAAAAGAGTACTGCACATTCACCATTACGCCAGACTCGGCGGTTATCTAGGAGGCAGGAAACTGTACCAGACAATACGCGTCACATGTACTGGCCTGCATGCGCAGTTGATTGTTACGCGACAGCACGACGGTGCCCAACTTGCGCCCGTAACCGCATTAAATTCCGTAAGAATGAAACGGAACTCCAACTCTTCCCGGCAGAGGCATCATTACAATCCGTCTCCATTGACTTCTTGGGCGGACTGATTAAGACGTCATGCAGAAACCAGTACATCTTGGTAATATCAGCGCGATTTACCAAGTTAACTAAGACCGTACCCATGAAGGGGTTATCAGCAGCCGAAGTAGCCAATCACTTCGTGTATGAATGGGTATTCCACTACAGAACCCCGAAGGAACTCATGTACAACAACAGAGAATGATTCACCGCCAAGTTCTTCCAGGACGTTTGAAAAAATCCTGAACATCCACAACGGCTTTACTACGACGTACCATACCCAGACGAACGGGAAAGTTGAAAGATACAACCGGACCATCAAGTCCGTGATACGCAGCTACTTGGGTAACCACCCCAAGGATTGGGACCTTTACACCGGCGCACTGATGTACGCCGACAATTGTCAACCGCACACATCTGTATCTTTCATTCTCGAAAAGTGCCAAAATATTTTTGTTTTTCTGTTGCCGAAAACGCCCGAAAATAAAGTAAGATTTTAGGGTTATTTCGCGGCTGTTTTCGGGCACTGTGTCATTTTTTTATTTATTTCTGAAATTTTTAATAATTAATACCCTGATAAATTAGTAGAATAATATGAGCTAAAACTACCAAGAAGTACACTAAATGTTACATTCATTTCCCTTTATTATTATTTTGGATAAAATTGTAAACTTTTTTTTGTCCAAAAACATTTTGGGATTTTCGAGCCCTGGGTCTCGAAATTACTCAAAATTGGTTTGAACAAATACAAAACATTTTTGATCGTGTCTGTAAATTTGTCATAAAAATATCAAAAATATCTGCAAAAACTACCTGTTGTTCCGAAATTGCTTTGGAAGTTGTTTTTATTCATTTTGTGGCATTTATGTTCATCTACCACAATGATTTGGGTGTACTTTGGCGGAGAACCAAGACTCAAACATAGCCTTGATACTGAAAATCTTCGGAAATGGTCATCAAGCTCCAAAGTTCACGTAAATTATTAGACAAAGGAGTACCTTTTAGTAACAATCCTCTTTGCGCATTCTTATAATTCCGTAAAGTCATATTCAGTAATGCATTATCATTCTTCAACCTTTGCGCTTCATTTACGACCAAATATTCGGTTCAAACTTTGCTAAACTGTCTCAACGTTGAGAGGCAATGTGAAGAAAGATTCATACTCCTCTTCTTAGTGAAGAAATCACGAAACGCTACTTCATAACTAGTGATCATAATATCAAATTTTTCGACATCCAAAATCCTCTCCAATTTACACAATCGATCTTCAGCCATTCCAAGATGATAGACGACGTTCAGTTGACAGTGATAAAATCGTTTAATTCCATCAACAAATTCTCATATACATTCTTTGGTGCAATGACTAAACGAGGGCCACGGGGGCCAGAAATAACAAGAGAAGCGAGCATAGAAACTGCTTGAATTTCTTTCCCAGGTCCCATTTAATCAGCGAGAATGTCATTCAACCCTTTTCAGTTTCACGCCAACGGCCAATTCACATCTTTCATTTGATGATGTTCAATCATACATCTAATGAAAAGTTACAATTTCTACAGTATCATAAATGGCCAACAGGAAACACACCGGACGCATTACTTTTGAAGTATCCACGTGTTACAAATAATGGTACTAGCTAAACTCATTACATATAACGAACCCACGAGTTAAATGCATTACGTTTTCGAAACACATATACCTCGCTGTGTATGGAGGCCAAAAAATTGCAGGAAATTAAAGAATTGACTTTTGTTACGAAAAATTAAATATTGAATTTCCTTCAAAAACTTTTTCTCTGTATGGATGCCGAAAATTGCAGGAAATTTAATAATTGATTTTTTGTTGCAAGAAATTAATTATTTACTTTCCTGCAAAATCTTTTCCTCTATATGGAGGCAAAAAAATTGCAGGAAATTAAATAAATGACTTTTTACAACAGCAAATCAATTATTAAATTTCAGGTGACTTTTCGGCCTCCATATGGTGGAAAAGTTTTACATCTTTTCTTCGTCCGTTTCGTTGGTACAAACAGGCCCACCCCTTCCCCATGCGAAATATATATATTACTTTCTTTACAAAATATCAAGGATCTAAACATTACATCATTTTACCGGACAGGACATCGCGTAATACTAGCGTTACATTACCATCTTCACGTTCGTTCCTATTGTTCCACCATCCATATCGACGATTACGCATATACTCGAATAACACGACCTTCCACAATCTTTATCATGCTGTTGCAACAACGCTTTCTTCAAAATCGTCATATCACAAAACTAATCAAAGCGCACCTTACGTCAATTAAAAAGCAACACCGTACAACTTGATCATTACACCAGCAACTTCACACTTCATATATTCTCCGCCACCAGCAACTCTTACAAGTATTTGATAATCAATTACAACATTCCACACCCCATTCGCCAACAGTTTAAAACTACATTTTCAACACGGAACTGAGCAACAGCACAACATGTCATCTTCAACCTCTACTGCAAAATGCTCTACCGGAGAAACTTCATCCCCTGAATCTTAATTCACACAATTCCTGCTATTTTCCTTTCTTGACAGATTTTTCAGTTCTCCTTTCAAAGAAAACTTCAACTATAGGAATGTCAATTTCAAGAACTATCTCCAATGGATGAGGTTTCATGACTACCCTGTTTCCAAGAGCATAGAAACACGTTTCGAAAGCAAGGAGAATGACAGAACGAATCTTCTGAAATAATCGGTATTGGAGTCTATACTATAGACTCCAATACAGATTGTTTGCACCATAAGCTCCAAGTAGGGGCTAACGGTGACAGGTTCCGAGCATAAATGGGTTCTCATCAAGTGCGTTACATATCACTGCGTCTCTTACCGTATACACATATGGTTGTAGAGATGAACGCACACTGAAAATGTTCACTGACTTGTTTTCTAACAACTTTGCTTCGACTGGATTCTTAGTTGGTCAAACATTCATCCACATGATCATCCAGTCAACTGAGAAAAGACCAACATGGAACCCATTCAACATGTCTATCCCAACAACTTTCAAATGTCCTCTCCTTTACGACATCATTTCATTTGTCTCGGAGACAATGGAAAGAAAAATTTGTAAGATGCGCAATTTAAATATTCTCAGAATGAAACATTTCACTGGTACTAGAATAAAGTTTGTTTGCCAAACCATTTTCGAGGCGTGGTCACACTGCCAAAATCAATCAAAATTCCTCTCGTCAGTACAATGAGGTCACTGTACATCTTCTACAAATCTGGAACATCAAGATTCCAAGTTATTTCTACCAGGAACGAGGTTTTTTCTCCCGTTACTCAAGAAAAACATTTACTCTGGGGTTTCGCACAAAAGACAATTAATGAAGGTTTCCTCATTGGTAATTACTATGCAATATTGGTTTACGGAAATATGGACGTGAATCAATCAATTACAAAAAACTATGGTGAGGGTTTACTCTCTGTATGTAAAGCGCAATTCTTGAAATTCGGTGCCAAATGTTCACATAAATGCACGTCAAGTAATGGATCGGAAAAGAAGGCATGGATTGTAGCTGCCCCTTGGTTCATCACAAGATACATTAATGGTTTCCATTATCTCCCTGGATATAAAGCTTCGACTAACGACAGATTGAATAATCCAAGAACTTCAAATTGCGCTCTCGTGCAAAACAGAAATTGGAGAAGTGATGCAGCTTAAACTTCTTACGAAACGTTGGTTATTCGTTCTTTATGTTCTATTTCAATTGGCCAAGAAAACTTCATCTATTGCGGTCCTGGTCATGTTCATCACGTTAAAGACGACTAGTACTGTCATTTTCATTTTCCCGTCATTGTATCTTCAAGTTGTCTCTTATTATGTGCATTACATTAAACATTTATCACTATAACTACAATGAGTAATTATATAAATTTTCTAATACTACAGCGTGTCTCCAATTATTCGTGACTGAAAGTGTGGACAGTAGATTACTTCAAAAAACAATTCTTCCATTCTATCATAAATAAAGATCCTACTGGAATCGTGTTACAAGCTTGCATAGTAGTGAAAACATCATTCTATCGCCATTTCCTATGGTACCTATTGGTGATAGATTGGGTGTTTCTCCTGTCAAAATAAGGTACTACTTTTTTCGGGGAACAGAAACACTACCGCCTACACACTGACTTTAAAAAATATTTCACAGCACAACCACCCCAAATATGAGAAGATAGATAATAGTTTGCCATCATATTAGGTCCAGGATGTCATTTATTACATCCCAACCTCCACCAGATGACAAACCATTTCCTATCTTCTCACACTTGATGAGGAATGTAGACAAAAATGAAATGGGTGAAAAGAATGAGGAAAGTAGAAGGAGGAAAGAATTCTGACAATGCAACCACCACAAATAGGAGAAGGTATATAATAGTTTGAGGCCCAATAAGGGTCAAAATGTCAATTATTACATCCCAACCTCTGCCAGATGACAAAATATTTCCTATCTTCTCACATTTGGTGAGGAATGTCGACAAAATAATGATTGAGGAGAAAGTCAGGGGAAAAGGAAGGGAAAATAAATTCGAGAGGAATGGTCGTACAACGTTTACCATAAATAAACTTCTTCCACCCTCCACAGATGGCAAGCATATTATTGGGATTAAACCACTGCCACCTACCAAGTTACAGGGTTTTTATAACTATAACATTCTGGCTAACGGTCACATTTTTGACCACTTTAAAGTGGTACATATACAGAGAACCTGATTTCGATTACAGTACCACAAAAATTTGTCAACAAACGGTTGGCAACCTTGAAAACTATCTCACCGTTATAATCACCCTCTAATTTCCCACGGATTCTATTTTCCATGACGGACATGCAACGGACACTGTGTTCGAACTCTCATGGGACTGTGGATGGCACCCTTTCAGCTCGTATATGTAGGCATTCACTACGTACACATTTGCATTGTTGGAGGCTTACCATTGTTTCTGTTTCACTTTTTCTATATTTGGAGGTCATACACGCACTGCTGTTACTAATTTTTAATATAATAATTTTAAAATTTAGACAGCAATATCCAGAATGAAAGCTTTTATAATATTTTATGATAAATTTTCTTTCCAGCACGAAACTACATACGCTGAATGTTGGGCCTTCATAAAATTTCCAATTTTTTGGCAATATGAATGTAGAGCAAAACTTTTTCGACGCTTCAATGTCCGGCCTGCGACTGCCTCAATGCGGGCGTTCATATCGGGGAAAATTAAGAATGGTTTTCTGGGCCATCCGTACATATTCACCTCTTGAATGTATGCATTAATTAATCGTAACGCAGACGCTGTCACACTATCATTTGAAGAACCTCACTTTTCGCACGATAGAGGAATAATTCTGCACTGATATTATCCTAAAGTAACGTATCCCTCAAGAAACAGTTCAGTGTCAGCAAACGTCAATACGGACACCGGTGAAAGTACGACCATGTTCGACATCAAGGTCTTTATCTGTCAAACAGTATCTTAACAAGCGACTGGGCAGATAAGGAGTGGTGTACAATCAACAGCTGTATAAGTACGCTGCCACGTGTTTTGTGTGTGTGTCGCGTAATGTAGTCGTGAGGAAATAATGTATGTAGATGAGTACTGTACTATTCAGTTAAGGAGGTAATGCTATGTGGATCTAACTAAACGCGAAGGTAGTGCGAAGGACAGTCGGACGAGCACGAATCAGTATAAATACCCACCGAGTGACTGATTGGCCTTGGTATCAATACCTGGGTCGATATCAATAAAACCAGGAGTTTAATATTGTATAAATGAATTATTGAGGAAAATGGGAAAGAGTGAAAAGAGAGGGAGGTGCTAATGACGTTTTTAGTAAATAAGAACATCACAAGGCCTGATCGTAGACAATAGTTTGTAGCCGGAGCATGAAGAAGAAACATGTAATACCGAGTTCCAGCCTAGCTGAACCAGAATATTCGAGCTGCGGGTCGTTTTAAGAGTG
>JAULBU010041952.1:0-14318 GCA_032358235.1 Odonthalia washingtoniensis | reverse complement strand
CTATGAGCTGTTTGGTAACCTCGAATTGTTCGAGTTCTCTGGTCTTTGATCCTGCCCAATACGGTGGTGATTTGAACGGCCTTGTGCCTGGTATGAGGTCGATGGCGTGTTCGGTGACATTGATGCTCCCCAACTTTTCGAGCCACATGGGTTCGTGCTTTGTCAACATAGACCTCATATTTTCATGGTGTTTCTCGGGTACTACGAGTGCACTCGGAGTACCCGAGAAACACCAGACATACCATGGTATGTATGTTGCATTCGTTAACGTTTCTTCTTTGTCTATGCGCAACTCACACAAGTCCGCGAGATGTTTGTTAATTAATGCCTGGTCTTTGGCGGATTGCTGGCGTTTCCAAAACAAGGAAGGTGATTGCCTTTGATGATTCCGACTCGGGGACTATGCCGAGCATTTGGGCGTAAGAAATATTTAACTCGACGAGCGAGGTGGGGTGCGGACTTGCGTTAGCAATATGTTGATTTAGAAGCAGGATCTTTGGATGTTCTACAAAGTTGAAAACTAATATCCGGAAAGATTTTCCGTCGGTTACATCGGCTATTCCTGCGCCCTCTAGACATAAGTAGCTATAGTAGAGGCGTGATGTTGGTTCAACGAGGATTAATCCTTGGATAGCCGTTGTGACTGGAACCCAGATTTGCGTTTCCGGTTGTATTACCGTCTGTTCCGCTACATATATCTTTGGCGAAGTCCTCCCCTTGGCGGGTATCTATTCCTCTTCCTCTGGTAACGGCGGGGCGTTCAAGAGTCTCTTGTTCAGTTTCAGAATTATCAGAATTGCGGTACCGTCATCAAGTTCAACTAACCGCTTACGCGGGGTGATTGATTTGACATGTTTGTCGCAGAAAACACAACCGAGGATGACTGACTTTGCTGGTCGATCGGCCATGTAGAAGGTAACCATGTCCGACTGCGATCAGAGTTGTGCAGCTAGTTTTATCGTCCCCACCATATTAAGCCGGCTATTACTAGAGTCTCGTATGTTGGTAGACACATTGAGGGGCTTGATGAGTTTCTCCAATCCATACGGTGGGTAGGAGCGTCTGATGAATCTGGAACTGGCACCGGTATCCAGGACTACAGAAAACCGTTTTGTTGAACGTACGGTGAGACCAAGATTGGCATAGACACGATAGATGCGTCTGGCTAATACGAAGATAGCTCCTTGCGCGTTTGTACGGGTTACTTTACGCCATGGGGGTTGGAGACAACCAAAATTGTTCGTGAGTAGTGAAGTTTTTGATGCGACGGAAGTGATAAGAGAGACAAGGGGACTTTGTGAAGGAGTCTTTCGGCGACTCAAGGTTTTCTTTACTGCAAAAGAAGAAGCTTCAGAAAGTCCCCGGGTTAGTTTCCCTGGGTCTTTTCACTGTTTTTGGTAACGTCGTCCCCTGTCTGAGGATTGTTGTTCTGCTGGCGTGCGGTTAACACCAGTTTTGCCATGCAGTATGCTGTATCCGGCACACGAGTATTCTTTGATGTTGATAAATTGTCATAGTTAGTAATGACCTGCTCCAATTCGGATACTTGTAGTTGAAACTTCAGAGAAATGTGGATGAATTCATAATATTGGTGACAAATCAATGGTTGTTGTGTCTGTTCGCTTCGTTTGTTGGCGGTCCGCACCACACGGTTGGGGGTTGAAGAGCGTCCACCAAAGTGGATGTATCCTGGTCTGAATGTATTTGCGTACAGGTTGGTTTCTTCTTCCATTACCGTGGATGGTAAGTCTTTGGTGTCCACCGAATCGTCTGGTACTACCATGTTGTATTCGGTCTCGGTAGATTGTTGATCAGCTAGTTCTTCCGCGAAGTGTACTCCGCGTAATGTTTTTGATCTCCGAGCGGGTAATGTTGAAGTCGCGTTCCAATCCGTTGTGCTCTGTATGCGTCAACTTCATCTTGGGCATACTGAACAAGGCGGTCGAAAGTCAACTCCTGACGGGGTTCATTTTCCCGGAAGCGCGCAACCATATTCCGGGTTGTTGCTACAATTCCGTCCTCGAAGAACGTCATCTTTTCCAACTCGTAATGGATATTTCCACAGCGATATGCTGCGTCGTTCAATCTGGACGCGAAGTCCTGTTCGGATTCATCAATTAACTGCCGCGTTCCCCGTAATGTATTCACAGCATCAAGTATGGATGCGGGCGTGGCGTACGTCCGCAACAACGATTGAAAGGCTTCTAGGCAGCAAGTAACACATCCGGAGCGAGCTACGTTTCTTGTTGATCGGAATTGTTTCGCGGTTTTCCCCGTAAGGAATTGGGGAAGAACCACGTAAGCCTGGGCTTCAGTCAGACCGAGTAAGTCACATTATTCTACTATTATCGAGAGGAAGTCGAAAACCAGTATTGGATTGTCGCCCGAAAATTGGTTTTCTTTCATCTTCAGCTCCAGACTCTTGAGATGTCTGCATAATTATCCAGTCGATGCACTGTCATACCCGCCGCGTGTGCGTGATAAACGAACGATAGTATCGGTAGAACATTAACCGGTCGAATGCCGGGTTTGATGGTTTAAACGAGGTCAGTCCTCGAATATTCGGGCCTTTTTTACGTTCGAAGAACGGTACGGATAGATCGATTGAATCCGGGTCGAGGCCCGTAGTTTCATCATCTTCTTTGGACGACGAGAAATAATAATCGGGCAAACGTCGGATCCGGACGATGGGTTAGAACGGTACCATCGGGCTTCTTGCACCAGTACTGGACTTGATCTTAATCATGAGCCACCGCTGGTCCCAGTTTCATATATGCAGTCACCTATAGAACCACGCGTACCACAAACGGAACCGACCATAGAAATGAACCCTACGTTGAGATAGGTATATAAATTTATGGCCGAAGACTACGCGGATATATCAGTCATTGATGATGGAGACTTGAATGTATCATGTTTATACAGGTTGAGAATTGTTGTTACTCATACGATACGAGCCGATGGAGGAGCTATGAGACCTTGCATATTCTGTACGTCGTATACGAATGGACAACCAATAGAGAATGTGCGATCTACACGATTTTCATGTGGAGGTTGTGGCGAAGTCAGTCTTTGAATTTGCCCTGGTCAAGATAAACGCTGCTTTGATCGTTGTCATACGGTAAGAAATGTCAACCATTGAACCTTGACCCTGAACCTTAATTTTATTCAAATTTGAAGGTTTTTATTCTTAATATAACTTAAGGTAACTTTTCAGCACATAACTTTTAAAACCGAATATCTACGGTTCTAGTTGTCGCAGAGATCCAAACTGTTTTACTGACAGAAGTTACCTCCCCAACTTGAGGTATATGATAACAATTTACAGCAAAAGTACTTAACCAAATAGTGCAATATAGTGAACATTTTACCTTAACCTATCTTAAGGATACATATCAGCATTGAGGTATACAAGAAATACATACCCTGGATTACCCAACGGTAAAGCCGTGAAACTGTAGAGTTCATGAATGACAACTTTTACATGTAGCGATCATGATAGACACATTAAGTAAAACGGAGATCTAGTGAGTTGATTTCGGCGCGCGAGAATGTGAAAAGGCATGTGGGATTAACATAATGAATTGTCACGAAGGCGAAGGCGGGAGAACGGCGATGCACTTTCAAGTACGGATAATGCGAGCAACATACCAACGAGCGGACATGAGACTGCAGAGGACGTACGCGAACGTTCGGTGTGTCTGGTCGATGGTTATAAATATAGATGAAGAAAGAGAAAGCGCATGGGGAAAGAATAAACGAGGAGAACCAGAGAAACAGCTTCTACTGAACACCTTGCCAACCGACCGAACGAAATCTTGAGCCGCTCCTGTAATTTGAAGGGTATCCAATATCGCTGTATTAAATCAAGATGCAGCAACTTCCGCAGTTATGGGCCAAGAGGAACTCTTATCAGTTACAACATGGAGCCACATCGCGAATCATATGAATCCGCATTCTTTCAGTACGGGTGAAACCAGCAAAGTGGTATATCGTGATACTCTCAGACGATGGATACGGATGATTAGTGATTGCGCTGAGGTTGATTTAAAACATAAGGCTACCCTAAGAGGGCCAGGACACATCATTTACATGTCATGTGACGATTTGTCGAATGAGTTGTTAAAGCAACAGGAGAAGGCAGGAATCCTGAATATGGATAGAAACTGAAGAAGATAAATCACGCTTTATTCTTGTAGAAGCTATCATTGATACTATTGCCAATGATACGCCGAATGAAGAAGTTATACGCGAAGTAGATGTACTATTAGGCATACAACTGTGCCAGAGAAACGGAGATGAATCGGTTCCAGGATTTCTAAATCGTTTTAAGGGAACAGTGGAAAAATATGTAAATCAGACGGAGGAATTGAACGACTTTGCGAATAGACAATTTGCGATAATAATGTTCCGTAATGCCAAAATATCGTCCAACACTATGAACACCTTTGCGTTTCAGCTCGCAACTAACAAGAATCAACAGAAGGGTTACAACAGATGTATAGATTGGTCACTGAGTGATGAAGAATCTGAACCTCTCAAAGCCAATCTGATGGATTTCATGAGAACTGAAGATAATATGACGATAGGGAAGGTGCTAGATAAACTCAAGACAGCATTGGTAAAAATTTCTGAAAGACCTGGATGTATGTTTAACCTGGGAGATGCGGCGCTGTCATTATCACAGGTCAGGACGAAATCTATCACAGATGACAAAGCATAGAGACATGAATCAATGCTTGGGAAGTGTACTCTGAGCTATATGTATGTCAAGGATAATGGGATCGAATTAGAAAGATGAAGTCCGAAAGTGCGTGCAAGGCGTGCCGAGAAACTGGTCATTGGTTCAAGGGCAGACCCGAGTGCATTGATATGATGAAAACCATAGACGAAGAGCAAAGAGCCATGAAAAATACAGGAAGGCACAGATTATGTAGGCTACAGGAATGAAGGGAGGCAAGTTAGCTCGGTTTTTTCGTACGGAGGGGAAGTAAGATTCCGCATGTACCCCAACCCGATGCTGGACGAAGGTGCGCCAACTTCGACAGGGGGGATCATAGACGCAGCAAGAACATGTGACGCACTAGCGATGCCGTTTAAGCTACGGGAGCCTAGAGAAAGAAAGGTATACCCATGAATGGGGAACTATATGCTCAGATGAGAGACCCATAAACTGGACTTGGGATTTGATGATGGAGGACGTGAGTAGTAAGCCTACGGTTATGGCGTTCGATCTGGTAGATAGAGGGTCCCCTCTGATAGTGGGAATTGATGTAAAAAGATACGCCGACACGCTCAAACGGGACGAACCAGCGATGATAAATTTCCAGCAACCAACGGATTCCAGCCAGTCTTCGTTTTTTACATACATCACACAGGATCAAGATGGCAACAAACGCATACAGTTTGAAATAATACCACCTGAAAAATCGACTGTAAAAACGATGATGAACATCAGTATGGATAGACGAGAGGTAGCGACAGTAAAAAAAGTTCATCGCCTCACGCACGCGACGTTAGCAGAGATGAAGCGCATTTTCACGGATATGACCATGAAATACCAGAAATTGCACGATTATGCTACAAAGTATATGAAGCATGCAATATATGCACTTCAAGCGGGCTGCCTCGTAATTCAAAAAAGATATCGTTGAATCATGTGAATGAGGCCTTCAATGAGGAAATACAGGCGGATTTTACAGTCGTATACATAGAATTTCTGCTCGTTTATCGTAAGGTAAGGGGAGAGGGCAGTGGCGGAGTCGCGAGGTGCGAATGAATTGATGTAATTAATGGAAAACGAGTGGATCTACCACCATGGGGCACCTAAAGGTTTTCCAGTGGACCCAGAATTCTACAAACCATTCTTCGATGACTTCCTCAAAGCACATGGAATTGTCCTCAAGCCGCGACCAGCGCGCTATTCGCACAAAAACGGAAAAATCTAGACGAATAACGGATTTTTAAGACAGTATTGTAAAGAATTGAACGTGAAAAAACGGACGCAAAAGCATCGAACCTGATTGCACGGGCCTCTTTTCTCAGCAACGTGGTCCATGGGAACTCCAATCTGAGTGCATTTTAATTGACTAGAGGTTATGCACTGTATATACTAGGCATACAATCATCTGTCGTAAGTATCGACATACTGAATGCGCATATTGCAGTGGTGGCCACAAGGGCACTGCACAGGGTGACTCAGTTAATGGATAACAATGTACAGAGGAAAGGTACTTTCAAGAAAGATGACAGATTGTGGGATTTATTCAAAACCTCTAAGCAGAACGAGAGAGTCAGGTGGATCAGGGCTCGGATGGTGGGTGATTTTGATCACGGGTTGAAATTCCGCAGGTCGAAGAAAGGACAAGAGATGATGGTCGGGTATGAACACGTAAGATTAGCGCCGACAGAAACGTTGGAGAATGAGCTATATGAAAAATCTCTAGAAGACGAGCTATATTCTCATCATGGATTATCACATGTCGATGCGGGCATCGATGAGAGAAATATGGTTCCAGGAGCCCAAAATAGTACAGAAGACGGAAGTACTGTCACGATAAAATGACGACTAATACCGCTGGTGCAAATGAATATATAGGTGCACCGACACACGTGACCGACGAAACCCCCACTCGAAGTATACCGTCAACAAGGCACGACATCATGTACAAGTTATTCGACGATGACTACGACATCGACATGACTCCGAAACGGGATAGTAATTCACTTTTTGCAAAGATGGCATCCGGCGATACAGAAAACGATATAGGAGAAATATCTACGGTGGGGTAAGATCAAGGTGTGGTATTGACATCGAATGAGCAGAGCGTTCTCGGACAGATATAAGATGTGGTTGGTAGGGCAAAAGTGACGCGCAGAGGGATGGAATGCGCATCGCAGTGGATATTGGACAAAGCCGTGAAATAGGAGCTAGAAGTAAACTGGGCTGACGCGTATGTATCTGTAAAGGAATACAACGTACCGCGCGAGGCAAATGTAATCTCATCGCATTTTTTGTACAAGGTCAAGAAAGAGTAGAATGTGCACATGATGTTAGAAGCTAGGCTATGCCCGCACGGTAATAGAGACAAAATGAAGGATGATGTCAGGAAAGATTCAGCAACTGCTCAGTTCGACGTGATACGTCTATTATGTACCATGGCTGCAGTTATCCAATTCAGGCTCGGATGTCTTGACATTAAGGGGGCATATCTACAGAATGGTCCGATACAGCGCGAGATATTCGTTCTCCCACCCAAAGAATCTGGCGCTACTAGAGGGATATTATGGAGACTGGTTAAAATGCCATACGGTATATCAGAGTCTGGAAGGCAATGGACAACAGTTTTAGAAGGATGGTCATTACAAGAGGCTAAATTTGAGGTGTATTTGGGATATCACAAATGTTTGGGAAACGAGATGCGAATGGACGGATCACGATGATAATGGAAAAAGTCTCGGATTATTTGCTCATAGCAGGCTCGCATGCAGAGATCGCAAAGTTCGTTGAGCGTATAGGTAAACGTTTACCTATCAGTAAGACGGTAATCGACGGAGGTATTAAATTTAATAGAAGTGACATCACTCAGGAAATGGACGGCACTATAAAGTTGTCGATGGAAAGGTACATGAATGAGATGACTCCGATCGAGATATCAACGGGACGAAAAAAGCAACGAATGGAGCTTTTCACAGAAATGGAGAAGGAAAACATTCGCTCATTGGGAGGAGAGTTCGTGTGGATCGGGTCAAACGCAGTATCACACGATTCCAACATCGGTTCGTGCATGATGCAGCAAAAAGTTCCGATGTTAAAAATAGATGATATTATTCAGGAAAACGGCATGCTGACGGAAATGAAAGAGATGAAGGCAGATATAACCTTTAAAATACCACAAGTGACGTAGAGAAGATGGTTATTACGTCATTTGCGGATACAGATTTCAATGTAACGAAGAGATCGCAATACGGATATACAGGATCATAAATGGCATAATATATATGTCTAAATCGGCAGAACACGATATATATCACCTCATCGATTGGGTGAGCTTAAAGCAGAGACGCGTATGCCACTCATGATACGGCGCAGAGATACTAGCCTGTACGGAAGCGGATGATCGCGGATACAATTTGAAAATGGGTCTTTCCCCGCTATTCCCGGAATGTCAGTTTACGCACGGGCTGAACACAGACTCTAGGGCTCAATTTGATACCATCGCCACACTGCATGAAGGACACGATCACCGGCTTCGCCAGACAGTACAGAGGATATGCGACTCTTTCGAGGCTCAAGAAGTAAACGTCATAAGATGGATACAAGGCGCCGTAAATATAGCAGACGTGCTGACGAAAAGAAGTAAATACTCGCAGAAATTATTGAATGGGATAGCGCATAACGGAATTCTGCAACTACCGCTGCATCGTACTTATTCGGTTGATAGCGACGTATGGAAATAAGAATAGTCATCGACTGAAGGTACATGTCGATTACTGAGAGGAGTGTGGAACTGGAGAGTTCAGGAATGACAACTTTTACATGTAGCGATCATGATAGACACATTAAGTAAAATGGCAAATATAGTGAGTTGATTAAGACGCGCGAAAATGTGAAGAGGCATGTAGGATCGACATAATGAACTGTCACGGAGAAGAAGGCGGGAGCACAGCGATGCACTTGTATTTACGGATAATGTGAGCAACATACCAACGAGCGGACATGAGACTGCAGAGGACATACGAGAACGTTCGGCGTGTCTGGTCGATGGTTATAAATATAGATGAAGAATGAGAAAGCGAATGGAGAAAGAATAAACGAGAAGAACCAGAGAAACAACTTCTACTGAACACACCTTGTCAACTGACCGAACCAAATTTTGAGCCGCTCCTGTAATTTGAAGGGTATCCAACATCGCTGTATTCAATCCAGATCAAACAACTTGCACAAAAGTACATAAAGAAACACAAGGCAATGAATAGAAGAACCGCTACAGTATGTGATGATTATTATGGATCTAACAGTGGAAGGGAAAATGTGCAACAGAAAACTATGAAGTCCTTGAAGGGGGTGGAAAAGGAACAGAACGAATGGCAGGGAGAGTGAGAGTAGTAGAGAATTGTGGTTAAGAAGAGAAACATAATTCTAGGAATCATCAATTCAACACAAGTAAAGTAGTAGAGAGTCATCTTTGAGGGAGTAGGTGCGGGAGATAAGAACATTTCAAAAACGTACGAACAGAGGCTGAAAGAGTTGGTCGACGTATGAATTGACAAGGAAGAAATCACCTGCTGACAGTCGGCCAGAAGCAGCGACATACGCAGCGGATATGATCTGGAAATTGAAACCGATAGTATGAATGATAACCATAATTATTTAAATATGTCATACAGATCAATCTATATGGCGAGATTCTACACAGTCATCAGCACGATTTTCACCAGCACTATCATCATGATCAGCAAGATTATAAAATTACTTGGATAAGGAGAAGGTAAGAGAGGCTTAATTGAATTTATCAATAAGGAACGGCATCCAGCTGGGGGAATCATAACAGTTATGAGAAGAAGGGACGAACCAACAGACACAACAGGATGAAACTGTGGAACAAAAGTCAAAACAGGATATAGTGACGCAACAACAGCCCAGACAGGATACTGCGATAAAGCAGTGAAACATGATGATGAGATGCAACAAAACACCAAGCTACATTTCGTAGTGCACCTGCTGCGGCTAGTGGAATGCATCAATATGAAGATATAGAAACAGTTGCACAAGCTCAACAACGAGAAAAACAGGGTTCAGATATTAGGGGATCGATGACCCAGTATTAACCAGCGAAAGTAGCAGCAGTACAAAAATATACAAATGCACAAAGTATGGACTACAGAAAAAAACTCAAGTGGAAAAATGCAACAAAATCCACAACCAAGACCGTTTTCACTACCAGTTTCCGTGCATATAACATCAGAATATGTACAGTCTGTATACAGACGACGACTTGATTCTTTACCGAATTTTATAAAGTACAACAGAAATAACATATACGGCAATTGATGCAATTGATGTCTCATGGAGTTGAAAATAGAAAGTATGGGATGGGTACAGCTGAGCAAGTAGTCACATAGGGTCAAATAGATCCTATTTTGCCTTATCAATATGATACATTACGTATTTTTTATTTGAAAACAAAGCAATTTCTAATGTTGGTTGTAACTTGTAAGATTCATTTCATTTTTCGTGATGATTTCAATGTATTTAAAAAATGTATCACTTAAAAGGGACAAATCACACCGCTACAATAAATGATAGTCGATGATATTTTTTTAATTAATTCCATCCGTTGAATCAACAAATATTTAGTGAAAATAATGCTAAAAGAGATCCGAAATGAACTGATGCATCTTACACTGATAGAATAGCACAGCTAAATGCGACCAAGCAAACAATGAATAACAGGTCTAGTTAGCAAGTTCTTTTTGAGGCTACTAAATTATATTAGTGAAATAGTGGGTTCCATGAAACCGTTTCAATCTGTGACAGATTTCAAGATTTGCTCAACGATGGTGTACCCAATCTCTTTTATAAAAAGGATTCCATTTGATAGGGACACCACAAAAATAGCGGGGAAAATAGTAACGTTAATTAATGTGATTATTTATAACAATTGGGGAATAGTGTAAATGGTAGACGTGACCATCACTCTATACATATAAAAATAAAAACACGGATCGATATTATTGTACTGTAGTGTATACTCATAAATACATAAACACATACAAGAGTACGTAATTGAATTAATTGAAAAGTATTAAGAAAAGAGAGGCATAATATAATAATTGTCATCGTATGTGTGCGTGGACATCCCATGTGCACATTTTACCACTTCCACTGTACTGTTATCCCATAATGTAATAATTGTTTCAATCTATACTCTGCCTCGGGCCCAACATTATCATACATTCGGCACAATCGAAAAAAACTAAATTTTCGGACATTCATTTATGGTCCGTGTATAGTGAAATTGAAATTACCTCCAGCCTGTGACATCTGTTTTTTTCAAAGCACGTATTAATATTAACATTTTAAGTTGATAAATTTTTTATTTTTCCGGGATCTCTTATTATTATTTCGTATGTTGAAATTGATTTAGAAGCCTATTATTGTTATGAACAGAGTGATTATTCTCGTGTCATACCAACTCGTCATGCCATCAAAAAGTCAATATAACAATTTTATTATTGATTAAAATTTTTTATAATTATAATTATAGATTGGTTTAATTTATATACGAATGAAAAGGGTACTCTGGTTTACTATATGTAATCACGTCGTATGAATATTACTGCTGGCGATATAGCCTTCATAATAGTGTCCATACGAACATATCTGTCATTCGGACAAGCACGGATGCAATTTGTGAACCCCAATCTGAACCAGAATGACAGAGACTAGATGAATATAAATCGGTCATATTAAATTAATTTCCTTCGCTGCAATACCATATCACTAAACCATAAACTTACGGACTTGTTTCAAAATCCTTCGAACAGAATTATTATAACAATAAATTATTTCAAATTGTTCACTTCACAAAACTGAAAACCAAAAGATTTTAAATCTATTTGAAACCATTTGAAACCTTGGTGTGCAATCTGTTTCATCATGAATCTTTCATGCAACCCACGACTAATATTTTGTTAAAACTAATAAAATAGTTTCAGCCAGTGAATTTTTGATATTGTATCAGTTGTGCTGTCCATTAACGTGTGTATGGAAATTCAGGATATGTCAGATCAGCCTCATGCAAAACCACGTCATAACAGTACTATATTCATAACAAGGAGAGAGGAAGCATCAAGGCAAGAATACACGACCACCAAATGCCAGTACACAATTCACCATACACACTACACCATGTCTCCGAATACAGTGCGCCGTTTGTGACTGCAAGTCATGAAGAATCATTCACTTACCTATAGAAAGAGACTATACAGTAGACGGCACACGTCTTTCACTATGAAACATAGTATTAGCCAACGACAATCTGAAACATTTATGTTCATTTCTAGACGGAATCTCCTAAACCCACGTCTTTTTCGCATTCAATACATATACGCACACACAGTGTACACGATTAGGATACATGAGGCGGAAAAGGCGGTATGATATAATTTCGGAACGCCAATTTTACATGACAAATACATTTACACGTATGAAGACGGTAGGGTATACTTTCCAAGGTGTAGAAAAAGTTCCAACGTTCGATAGTGATGCCTCTCCAATACTCCTGTTTTTCTTGTTTTCATTCCTCCCTGCCAGACATCACACGTCATTGGTATAGTCCTTCTATTCCCGTCTCATAAGACAATAGTTTGAGAAAGAGGGCGGAAGCGGTTAATGGGAACGATAAAATGCTTACAATTTATTATAAATCATGTTCTCATTAAATGGACTAAATTTAATGATTATAATTCAGACTAAGTTTTAATTGGATGATCTGAATAATTCATTAAAAACTACATTAAACAAACCTATTGATACGAAAATGGTGGAAATACAGAATTTGGCTGCGGTGGAGGATGACCTTTAGTTTGTTGATTTACACGGTTCATTGGCTGATTCGAGTGACAGGTCCTTACAGTGTAAGAACGACGTACAGTAAACTGTAAGCAATTATTACATCTTGCCTTCGATTTTTCGGGCTGGATTGGATTTTGACCGACTGTACTTGTTGACTGATTTTTTTGTTGATTGATTGATTTGTTTTATTGATTTTGATTGACTCAACGGACTCCACTGTGAGATGTAGTTGGTGTCATTTTTGCGTATAAAAGGCACAACACCAAGTTGTGTCTACTAAAAAATAAAAACTTCAACAAGTTTGACAACACATGTATGGGTTTATAAATCTCATATATAGAATTTGTAACCGGTGGATTTATTTTTAGGCATAGAAAAGAATTCAGAAGAAACCACAAACAATTTAAATGAGTTTGAAAAACTAAAGACTTATTTAAAGAATGGTTTCGAAAACAAGTAAAGTCCTTCTTTTTCAGTCATCAGAAAACCTACAATGCCTGCTCTTCTACATATAACTGAGATCGTTTTTATAAATAAAGGAATTGTTATCAGTAATAAGGTAAACAATCTTCATTGCAAAACTCATTTGAGATGCTTTACAGCCTTATTCGGAGTGAGCCCCTCATCGGCGGCTATTTTATGGAACCGGCTTAGAGATTGTCCAATCAATGGGGGGGCTCTGAAAAATTTATTATGGGATTTACTTTTTGTAAACATTTACGGAACTGAGAACGTAAATGCGACTTTACTTAAAACTGACGAGAACACGTTCCGCAAGTGGGCCTGGGTGTTTTTAAAAATGTTATCCGACATACAGGTCGTACGTACATCATACCTCATTAATTCATTCAAAATTTTTAATATCGTATAGATTACACTTTTCAAATTGAAGAAAGCTTTTCTTCTTTCATTAATATTTATAATTCAAAAATTGTAACAATTTCATATTTATTTTAGTTTCATTTTTCACAAAGGAAAACTGGAATTGATTGGAAGGGGACTTTTATATCCGTTCATGGAGTAGATGTATCAATTGATGAGCCAACTTCCATTAATAAAGGGTGGGTTCCTCATAAATTCAACGGTCCAGGTTTGAGGTATGAAATAGTCGTTTCAATAAATGGTGGAAACGTAGTATGGGTTCATGGCCCGTTCCCATGTGGCCCACATCCCGATTTCAAAAAAAGAATCAGGCTTGCTAGATAGATTTTATTTATCCCAAAACGTGGTTGCTGATTGTGGTTACAATACAGAGAGGTGTATGGCGCGAAAAATACTGCATTTACAAGAGGAGAATGTGTCTAATACCGAGGCATTTTGGCTGAACATGACACGATAAATAGACTTCTCAAACGATTTGCTATTTTTTCGCATCGATTTAGACATCCATTGTCAAGCCAAGCTACTTGTTTTTTGCCTGTTTCAAACATAGTTTCCCTCCTTATTGACTCAATAAGGAGGGCAACTATGTTTGAAGTAGAAATTTCTCCATTTTCGAAAAAGGGAGAAACTTCTACTTTTACTGATATTTGTCGGGATTCTGCTGTTGGGGAGAATTAAATAAAGAGGGAAGTTCACATTCGACAATATTGTTTTATTTTAATGTCAAATACGACATACGGGCCTAAATCGGTTCACATGTAACAACAATGTTACTTCTAATGTCAAACATGACACATGGGCCGAATTTGAGATATTTTATGTTTCAATTGATAGCCTGAGGTGTTCATTTTCTTAC
>JAULBU010041941.1:0-14318 GCA_032358235.1 Odonthalia washingtoniensis | reverse complement strand
TAACGTGAAAAACTCTACGATAGATTATTTTTGAAAATCAAAACAAATCAGGTGCCAACAAAGCATGAAAAATAAGATATTTTTACAACACGACTTAATTTTATATAGGGCAACAATTTTCCGAAAAATTTGTACTCAAACAAAACTTAAAGAGCTAATTTTTTCATCCAGGATCTTCCGGCATCATTTAATTCTAGATCCTCCTCTTCATGTGCTGTCCAAATCGATCAAAGACTTTTTGGACACCCTGTATATGTTTTTAATTTTTAGTAGCTCAACAGAAGAAAAATTGTTGACGTATGCGTATGGAAGGGGAGCAGCTTACCACCTTCCATTCTTATAGAATGATTCTATAAGAATGTAAGGTGGGTCAGAACTATTGTCAAAAACGAAAATGTATTTTAACTTCCGCAGATATAGTGCTAGTAATATATTTCCGAATCATGTTTTGCTTTTAAAATAAAAGTGTGAACGGTAATGCCAGGACGGATTGCGCACAGGTTTACGCGGGTGAAGGTAAACAGACCAAACGCGATCAATTTTAAATGGAACACTTCTAGTGTTTCTTTCAAGGGAATCAGTTATAATAAAGAAAAGCAATCAAAATTCTGACAGTAATGGCAGGACGTGGTGAACTCTTTACATGGGAGAAGGGAAACAGAACGAAAGCGATCAATCAAAACTAAACAATTGAGAAAGGAACACCGGTAGTGCTCTTTTCCAGGGTATGATTAGAAGCAATCAAAATTGTGAATGGTAATGGAAGAAAGTTATGAACGGCAATGGAAAAATGGAATCCATGCACGTGTACACGGCAGAAAGAAAACGGAATTAAATCTGTTTAAAAGGGAATACTAGTAGTATTCCTTTGAGGGCATCATTGGAAGCAGCGGACAGGGAATTAAATTAGGTGAAACAAGGTTTGAAAAAGCTACTAAATGTATAGGGCAGGTATCATCAAAATGCGACAGAAACGGGGATTAACAATTATACAACCACAGTCTTGAGTTCTTCTAAAGAAGAAAAGAAAGAAATAGCACACTAGTCTATAAACCAACAAAGTTTTGATTTATTAAAGATGGAACGAAAGAAATAGTAATAATCTATAACTTGATTAAAGAATCAAACACAGTCAAGTGAAGTAAGCAATATTCAAAGAGATGAAATCTGTAGATCGTGTTTACGTGGGTTGAAACGCTTCGCACTACATCAGAATTTTAACTTATGGATCGTTCATTTTTAAATTGAGATGGTATACCATGGAAGTAGTGACGGTGGTACCATTTTATAGAACGGTACTACCGTCACTACTTCCGATACAATAATTGGCAATGAAATACACTGCTAATGTTGTATACGAAATTAGGATTTGAATTAAATAGACAGGCTTCAGAAGAATGGAAGGTTACAACCGCAAAGTACATAAAAGAATCTCAGTTAGAACATAGATACATAGAGAGATGCCTAACTGCAGAAACCATTCAGTCGCTAAGCGCGATGGGCGATGAAAATGATCTTAATCCAATACGTGAGGCACTAGTCACCCAATTTCAAGCCATATATGAACAAAACATCAAAACATTCATAGTCAATTAATTACTGGCTAAGCGTCTGTGTTTTTGGGAATGAATGATTACTTTCAAGCAGTAAAGATGTATGGATGTACCCGGCAACCTTTCACTTATTTTTCAACTATGAACGTCCGCGTTGAGGGATCGTTGTTTGGACATGGAAACATCGTAGGGATTTCCTTGAAAATTCATATTGTCAAAAAACTGGAAATTTTATGAAGTCCGAGCATTCAGTGTTTGTAGTTACGTGCCGATGTGACAATTAATCATGAAACATAAGTTTGGGCATTGCTGTAAAATATGTTTATTAAATTGTATCAAGAAAGTAATCACATCAGTACGTGTATGACCACCAGCAATACAAAATATCAGAGATTAATTCAGGAAAGCCACCAGCATTGCAATTAGTGTACGTAATGAATTCACACTTTGAAGAGCTGAAAGAGACGCATTAACATTTAAGTGAGAGATCATAGATCTGAACGTGTCTGTTACATGTCAGTTAGGCAATTGGAATCAATGATAAATGGAAGGGATTTTATAAGGATATGATTCTAAGTACCCAACGACGTGATGACAAATTGAACCTGTACGGTACATGTTCAAGTTGTCAACACGTCGTTGGGTAATTTATAAAACCTCTTTCACCTGTTCAAATTACTGTTACGATAATTTAAAAAGGTGGAAGAGTTTTCATAACAATAATATTTTACGTACCTGTAATGGATGTAAAATCTTGAAGTTTGGGTAGTTTCCGGCCCTTGCGAGATTGTAAACGCTTATCTAGTTTTTCATATTTGGGTAGAATGACTTGTTCGATTTAAATATTAGTTGTTAGCTTTTCTCTTCCCGAAGTGTGGATGGGTGGGAAATAGTTTAAGATATAGTTTCACTGTGAACACGGATACCCTGCAGTACAGGTGTCTCCGTTTCACAGTGATTACCCATCACCTACCAATACATGACTGTTAGTAACAATCATGTATGGGTAGGTGAGGGGGTAATTTGTTCAACATTTTTTGTACGAACTGTCCATGTTGTCTTGTAGTAATTTCAATGTCTGGTTGGTCACATCATAGTGGAACCAACTGGCTGTTGGAAATCATACATGCAATGTCAGTGACCGATATTATCCAACATTATGTGGGGGTCATTTCATGATAAAATTTTTATGCAGTATTGAAATACACAATAACAAGAATAGTTCGGATAGATAAATGCAAATTAGGATTTCGTACATGTTTGTTTAGTAGATAGCACACATTGACATAAATTTTGGTGTTTTGACACTTGCTACTATCGCAACAATGTATTCTTAAACTGGATGAGACATTAGAAGATTACAAGAAGATAATATCTTCAACAATATTTATCCGAAACATAAGGGAATGGAAAATATATATAATGAGGATACTGTTCAAGTAATAATATGAATGATATATTCTCAGAATAACAGCCTGTCATGGTACAAGTGAGAATATGTATTTTATATTCTCAGAATATAACATACATATTATTACGTGTACCATGACAGGATGTCATGGCATCAATACTGTATAGTGGAATCATTTATATTAGTTTATGTTATTAAGTATCTGTGAAATTTGTATTAAATGAAAAAATTGAAAACAGAAAGTACTAATCGACAAGAACATGATAAACATGACTAGGACCATAGTCAATAAAAAGCTCCTCACCACTTGAATTAGGAGCTAAAGCGCTAATCTCCAAAATCTGGTCCGAAGTTACGACTGCATCAGTTTTCAACTTTCTATTCTGCTGGAAGACGCAATTTTCCCTTCTTGGATTTTGATTTCGGTCCACACGAGACGCTTTATTACCAGTCATGTAGTGAAAATCATTTACGTACCGTGCAACGAACCATTGAGAAGCTGCAATCCAAGCCTTAAATTTTGAACCATCATTGGATTTGAATACAATATCCAAATTAGCGGCGTATTTCAAGAACTGATCTTTATTTACTGCCAGCAAACCAACACCATATGTTTTCGTAAGCGAATTGCTCCCGGTTAAATTTCCGTAAACTATGGTTCCGTAGTAATGACCTATAAGAAAACCTGTGGGAAGAAATATTTTTCTGCAAAAAATCCCAAACCGGACTTTTCATGGTTGATAGTAGACTCTTTGACTGACAAACATAGAGCACCGGATTCATTTGCGCCCAGAGCTCCTCTTAGAATACATTCAAGCGTAAGATTCCATGTTGGTGGCCACTTATCCTAAGGTATAGATCGACTTTTATTGTAAAACTTTCTAGCCCCAACGACATTTGAAAGGAAGTGGCGAATATACTCTGAAACACTCTGAACAACAGTAAGATCAACGGGGATATCCCATACGTCTCTCCTTCTTTTCCATTCGATAGATTGCAGTTATTTCAGAAATAATCTTTCTGCAGAAAGTTGTCCTTCCGTCCCGACTATATCGGATTCATTGTTCAGTTACTGACGAGAAAATTCGGAAACCAGTGGAATCCAACAGCATTCCAAACAAGTTCCATCCATATCACCGCCAACAAACTTCCAGTGCTTGGGGAAAACCATACATTCCATTACCACAGAAAATGTACCCGCGCATGGAACCACAACCAACTGACCGGCATGTGTAAACTTCTCAATAATATCCACCATCCATTATATAGATTTTTTTCAGGCCGCAGAATTGATTTAGCACCTGGTTGTTTCGTTTCTCTTGCCAAGTATACCTTTTCATTGGTAGGGACAGTTGGGATATTGTTAATCTCATTACATGTTATGGGATAAACAGAATAATTGGACCCGGAAAGATTGTAGTTTACCCTTATCAATGCGTGGTTCCATTCCATTCCATTCTTCTGAACGGCTTGTTCAACAACCGAAAGATTCGACAGATGAGGGATCCTTGGATCCAAAGTATAGTAATCCCTTTCGTTCCTTTAGTAGAGGGGATTATCCTCCACACTGAAGACAATTTTTTCTGTCTTGATATCTTTCATAATCAAATATTCTTCCGGATTTTCCAATGGGATGAGAAATTTCCATAAATTGATATGATTAACCAAAGATGAGAATCGAAATGCGGAGCAAAACATATGTGCATGACTTTACTTTGTCAACAGAGCATCACAGTAATCCACGAATTATTTCATGTATTCACCATCAAATCGATCATGTTCTGAGTTAGGATGGTACTGATCGAATCTAATTTTGTATAGAGGGTCTGTAAGAATGAAATCCACCTTGTCATGTAAAGTCTGTCCTATAGCATCATCATGGGTATCAACAAGGGTTTGAAATTCGGAGTTGTAGCAACAGAAATAAATCTGCATACTTTCCTTCAAGAAATCCATTGCATCCTGTGCCTTTATGCTCAATTTATCCGAAGCTGGGGGTTGTATTTCATATTCATCTTTCAAATCTGGTTTGGATTGCGGTGATGGTTTTGTCTCTATTTCCATTTCGTCATCATTTCGATTTCTTCCCTTTGCTGTAACCTTCGATTTATTGTTCCTTCTTCCGACTTAGGTGAGGCTCGAAGAGAGCGTTCACGCTTTGCAGGAGTGGTGGACACACCCACTATTTCTTGCAGCGGTATTTCGGGTGTCGAATCAAGTTGTGGAACGGCGATGTTCATAGCCTCGCACATAGACCAGGAAAGTCACAAAAGAATTGCGGAAATGTCCAGCAGTCTGGTTTACAGAAAAAAGGTGTCAAAAAGGGAGCTATTTACATATTGAAATCGACATCATAAATTGTAACATTGGCCAATATTTAATCCAGGTTGCTAAAAAATAAGTCGGTGATGTTTCGAAATGCTGTATTCTGCGCAATTGTGTGCTTCCAAGCATCAGGAGTCATCAATGATTCTTCATGACAGGACCTCTGTTTGCTGTGAGCATTTTCTGCTGTGTCAAAGGGGCGAATACCATATCTCTGGACGAAAGAAAAATCTGAATGTAGAAGTGTCTAAGTTGTAATACATGTATGGGGAAAGTAATGTACTGACTAGTTGAATGTAGATTGATTGACGAAGCGGAGCCCAGGAATTACAAACTGTTTGCCAAATGAACCCAATTCTTGTTCCAGTGAAATTTTTAATATTTACAAAAATTTTGTAACGTTTGTTGTCTCTGGTAAAGCACGATACAACTGAATTCTGTGAAATAACACGATGCATTTAACAGTTCTTGGAATGGATATATTGAAGGGAAACGGAAACACACTTGCTCCTTTTCGACCAGTATGAATGATGAGGTGGATGTAACTTGGACCGACCAAAATCCTGTTGAAGAGGTCCTGGAACAGTTCGATTGTTCATACATATGTGCACCCATAACTATATATTGGGAGAGAGGCACGGGATATCTGCTAAACTTGTTGTGAACCCATCTCTGCAAGCATCTTGTCAGCATTCGATCCTGTTGATATAAAAGCGCTTACTGTAAAAGGCTTCATCCTTTTATTTGCTTTCTGCCCGTAACGGATTTTAATTGACGAAATATTGGGTCATTACTTGACCAGATCCAACGAAGGAATTGTTGGAAGTTGAGATTTTATGGTTGAACGTTTGTTTGAATTGGACACTATTGTAAATGACGAGAAAGAGAAACAGGACGAAACAGGTGAAATAAACCTCAGTCAGATCCGAGCTGGTACTGTTATCATGATCCCCGAGCTGTTTTGTAGAGAATGTGCGGATGAAGCCGCTGATGCAGACACGGCGTATGTTCATAAAATGTTGAAGTGGAGAATGATGCTGAAGATGATGACGATTATATAGACATATTTTAGTGGATATATTTAAATGATGATTTAAGGAGTTCCTGAAATAAAGCGAAATGACATAGACGATGAAATCTGTGTTGGTTCTTGAGAGATGATGAAAACAGTTTTGGGATGTAATTTTGAGACGTAGAAATACAGTAGCAATAGTATGAACCAAATTGGTATATACACAAGGTATGCACCCCGGCCACACTATATGCGCCGCCTACAAATTCACCTCCCACTGCAAGATGGCCTAAATGACCCACCTTTACACGTGGCTATCCCCAGAAGACATACTCTAACCTTCAGCCTACATTTTCTACTGTCTCTGATTCGGTTGTGGACGTTCTCATCTAGTATAAGAACGTCTCCTGCACCTTTTTCCATTATTTTCTGTTCTCCCTTTTCCCTCACTTTTCAACCTCCACACCATTGAACAATTTAGTTTATGCTGTTACCGATTGACGTGTTGTCACCCCAATCAAGAAGTCAACAAGTTCTTAGTGTTACGAACCCGCGCTCGTACGTAGTGTACTCGCGCGCTGTAGTCAGCAAGCTAGAATCATTCACCCTTGCTCGTTACTCTTGATAACCACTTTCTGTCCACCTTGTCTTCCCTTCCTTTCAATTGCTTCAACGCCCGAATTATCGTCGACCTCTTTAACTAAATACCCCTATCTCTCTTACTTACAGTATACTATCCTACAAAATCCGCCTCCACAGATATCAGACGCCAAGCTACAGTATCACACGTTTCGTTCCCTTTTTCGACCACAGATACAGTAGCCTTAACAATCTAAGTACTGCGCTAACCACGACACTGATCGTACATTGTCGACCTACAGTACCGTCTAGCTTCCGTGTATTCTTCGACAGTCCGGATTCGAATCACGGAAACCAAACCCAATTAAAAAAAGAGTTTTGTTCTCTCACACTCATTTACATCACGTTCAATTCTACATTAACACACACCCTCTCAACTTTACCTGCACTCGAACAAAGTCCGCCAAAACCCGCCAAAACCCGCCAAAACCCGCCAAGTAATCATTACAAAGCATAAGATACTGTTTTCCTCTTCGTACCTGCTCAAAGAACTCCGGGACTATCCCACTTACAACCCGATCATCCCATTTTGGCAGGTCAAAATTCCAACCAAAATCCAGTAGATGCAAACTATGATGGAATCCATCGAAGCTAATGTTGTACATACCGTATCAATCCCCTCATTCCTCTCTCTCACCACCACACCAAACACTTCACCAAGTCATCAACCAAATCTTTCCAACGCCAAGTTTTGTCAATTCAATGCTGAATATTATGGCAGAACTTACATTCACCGTGACAACGAATATTGTAATCCACAAAAACCTTTCGGTCCTTTCTATTCTCCTCCAGTGAATGCTGCCCCGCCTCACCGATATCAGAAACCACATATATATTGTCGCTCTGCTCAGCCTGCACGCTCCAATTACCGACCAGCATCCTCGGCGGCCTATTCCCGCTCCGCTCAGGCAATCATCCCCAATATCTTACTACCCCCACAAATAGCACATCCTGTTCTCCAAAAATTCAATCCAGAGTGACTCTGATAACTACGACTATACTACTGGTGCACCAATTCTTGACTCTGGTGCTCACCGGAGCACTATCCTCGACCTGGCCGCCTCATGCGTCCACTAACCTCACCTTCCCAATCTCTGACTTCCACACACAATACTACGCCGATTTCCCACGCCGGTCCACTCGACATCTCCACTCCAATCGGCATCATCCAAAAACATGAGGTTACCAGCCCTAACATTACGCATACACTGGTGTCAGTGCACGAACTTTCCTCCGCACAAGACGCTGTTTTTTCACGCCCCAACACGCATATTGCATACCCAATGACCTACTTCGTATCATAGTTTTCCCCAAACCCATCGCCAATGGCTAAAATCCTGTTATAAAATGAGTACCACCAATACCAATTTCACTGGTTTCATAATGACGATCACTTCCTTACCCCCTAATTCACGGACCTCCTCCGTACCTCTAAATTCCAACCCAAAACGACACGTTCCTTTACGCTCACGGTCTCCACCCTACCCTCCACACGTTCCTACGTCAGCCACCGTAGGACTATCCAAATCAACAAAACCATCCGTCATGCACAGACTTCTAACAGAACTACCGTCGTACCTCCCAAACACAACTGCGACCGACTCTCCAATGTCCCTACACTTGAGCCTTAATCATGCTCCACCATGAATAATTCGAGAAACAATTTGTAGTGATGCCTTCCCCGCCCTCCGTGGGATTGTCATTCTACCTAATTACATCAAGAAGTGTCCAAGTTGCGCAACAGGCAAATCGCCCGAGTACCTCACAAATCACCCTATTTCTGACCTATCTCGCCAGGGCAAGAAATCTCAATTGAAACAATAGGCCCCTTGAGCCCTTCCTTCGGCCGTGGGCACCGCCATGTTGTCACATTTTTAGACTCATCCTCCCGATTTCTTATCGCCCTCCCCATTCGATCGAGATCTGAGCTCACCACTCTCCGTCAGTAACTTGAAATTTCAATATGGCCCGATTCAATATGGAAATATCAATAAACTGTTTTGAAAATATATAAAAAGATCAATGATTGACAATATTAAATTGGGTGACACTATTTTTCATTGGTGTAGTCAATATGATGCAATTACACAATGTTGTTTCTCAAAAGATTTCTATTCGCCAATGTTTGGGCAATAGGAACTTTTTTAATTTAATTTATGCCTTTAGGAAATATCTACTGTTGCATTGGTGACTTTGTCCTTTGCCAATAATTTTTGAACATTACATTTCTTTTCAAAATCATCAACTTTATTTTCAGAAAATTTGTTGGTATTGACAACGACAGTTCAAGTTGATGAGTAAGTTCAACTTTCACTAATTGATCGACAATGAATCCGACTTTTAAGTGTTCCCGCTCGCTGTGCTCTTTCGAATCTACATCTTAACATTGAATTAACGCCCACTTATATATGGCGCACCTCACATGAAACAGTACGGATGGCGCTTGCAGAAAAAGAAAGAAGATATCAGATTTGAACCGGTTGGGGTTCCGCGGAACATATTCGGACACGGGGAAAGGCTGTCTGTAGATAGAGCTACAAACAATGTGTTTTCAGATTGCACCTAATTTGATATCGGAAACGACTGTGAGGGTGATAGTGTTGTACCTGTTGAGTCGATGGATGATTCGGAAGAACAGTCGCAACTTGAAGGAATAGCAACGTTCTTTATGAATATGTGTTACAATGTTAGCGACAAATTGTGCAATGAACTATTAGATATTTTGAAGGAAAACTCAAACCTTGTTGGAGAGTTCTGTTCTTTGTTTCCAAATATATCCTCTATCCATGGATTTTGCTCTCTGGAGACCAAGAAACGATTGGGAAAAAATGGATTTATGAAACATCCAATTGTTTCTGAAAATAATGTCCAAGTGAATGTTTATAATCCTAATGCGTTGGAAGTTCTTAGAACTGAGATTGAATCCGCATCGCTCGATTCCATTATACTAACCCCAGCTGCTAATTCTGCCCTCCGTACGCATCCAATGAACTCAGACATCGGTGTAAACGCCATTCCAAAAGTTACTGAATACATAAAGGGGTGTGATAAGCACATTGTAAGCTGGAAAACATTTCACGAGGATGGAGAGGATTCTTTCGTTGCTCTCTTGCAGGTTTACAGTGATAAATCTCAAATTAGTTTGAAACCGAATTCATTTTCTTTTACCCTACGCATTTAAATCTACTTAACTTCAATGAAAAGCATAGAAGGGATAACATTGTGTCGGAAAGGTCTGTCGTGGCTTACTTGCCAGTTCGATATGTATCACTTGACCATGATCTTGGTGCCCAAAAGTCAAAAGCCTCTTGGTCTGACCAATCTGTACATCGGAATATCGATCTATCTGGCATGCTTAGAAGTTTACACAAATCAGTAGAATTTGTCTGTTATGAAATAATGCATATTGCAGAGGAAAGCATTTCAGTAACCACCTCTGATGGAAAGAATCTCCGTGCGCATTTAATTTTGTCTTCTTATGTGGCAGACTTACCCGAAGCGGTGGACATGACCAGTGTAAAGAGAAACTCCTCGACCGCATCTCCATGTCATAGATTCGACGTAGTAAAGGCAGATCTACCGAATTGTACGAAAGCAACGGAGCGAAATTTGAGAACCGCAATGGAATTGATCGAAAATTTTGAAGAAGGGGGCACGGAAATTGTGGAAACTTTGAAGATGAAATCAATGTTATCGTTCTCACCAGTTTTGGCATATTTTCCTTTCATTGGAATTGATCCTAGTGTTGATATCTACGCAATTTTTCAATTCGAACCGCTACATAACTTGTCGCTCGGTGTTTCAAGGATATTGAAGGAGTGTCTTTCCCTTTTACTTATAGATGAATCACGCCAAAGCACATCAATACTTTCAAACAGGGGTAAAGGTCGCTTCTATAAGACAATCAGAAATTCTGTATTGAGGAATTTGAATATTTTTTTATGTAATGTTTAAAACCTGTCCGTCGGTTATGGGTTACATGTTGAATTTTCGAAAAGAACTGTCAACAGTAGATTGTCAGGACTTTTCACGGAAACTGGTCTAACAGGTATGCTAGAGGCTGCACATTACGATGCAGTAGATGCTGTTTTTCCTTTCTTGGGGTCTATTGTCGACCAATGCTTTGGAAACCATAACGAGGCCCCGATAACCGAAGTTTTCACAAAATATGTCTCCATTGTAGATCAGATTTATAAGCGAGGAAGGGACCCTGGTTGAGCACCTCAGGATTTTGTTGATTTGGAATTAAATATAAAATAATTCAAGGCCTATGGAAGGAAAATATTTGAGAAGTATCAACCATCCAGTATGGGTACAAGCAAGTGGCATATGTTGGATCATGTTGTCGAAGATCTTAAAAGGACTGGAGGAATTAAATAATTGCATAGCTGGTTATATGAAATGGCTCACCAGGGTTTCAAAGCAGACTATGCAATGACCTCGAAGAGACAAGGAACTGTTATGAATGAAACGATATCACGACGGCAAGAAAGGTATGTTGACAGAATATCATCTCAGCAAGGTCATGAAGGTTGTCATGGTAATAGTTTGGAAAAACCAAGACCAAACAAAAGTAGAATCAATGTTGTTAAACATGATGGTGGTTTCTTAGTTGGAAGATGTAAAACAATTACGTTACAGGAAATAGATTTTTTCTGCAAAGATGTATATTGTAGCCGGAATGGATTATCGGTAAGAAGTGAAGTTGCTGACTGTGTAACAAATATTTTTCTATAGTTGGAGAGGATGGATTCGAAAGTATGGTCAGGTTTCGTTGGGAGGAGCTGGTGGTGGATATGAAACTTGCAGAAGCCAGGCATGTAAAAATTGAGGTTCCTGCATCTGGTTATATATCTGGATTTCTGCCACCAAAATTGACAGACATGATAAAAGGGACGAACGTTGTTTATATACCAAATGATACACATAGAATTTCCCAGAGAATTGTTGCCAAGCGATCATTTTATAGATCAAAGTGGCCTCACCTTGATAATATAATGGTTGCATCTGTTGACTATAAACACAATTATAATGGTGACACGCCTGTGTGGTTCGCAAAGTGTCTTTGCTTCTTCATGATACCTAAGAAGAAGAAATAATTAATAACTTGTCAGGAGCACAAACTTCTCTGATGCACTGAATGTGATAAAATAATTGAAATTGAACTGTACTTTGTTCAATATTATCATGTTTTGGATAGTAAGGAGTTGAGATCGACGGTATAGATAGAAAATTAAATTGTATACGATTACAGTGGGAAAGAAGTGAGGGCGAGGAAGGTAAAAGCCAGTCAGCGAAGCGGTTCTGTATAATTCCAATAGATAGCATACGTGGGATTGTCCATATTGTCCCTGCAGATACCGAAGTAGACTTGTTATCTAAGAACGATCCGAGAAACCGGAACGCTTCTTTGAGTGATGGAGAAGAAAATTGGGCAACAGAATTGTTTTCGTGAATAGATTTTATTATAGTCGAGGTGAGGTGTATGATTATGATACCCAATGAAGTTTGTAGGATGTTTCAATATAGACGTTCAACTAATAGTTATCATATAATCACCATCAACCAGGCCTCCTTCTCCTTTACTTTTATACTTCTAATGAATTGGAATTGATGCGATCAGTCTTTCTGTAATTTACACAGTTCTCCATTTGCTTGATTAAGCAATATGATGTTGATTTTTGCTCAGAACTTGTGGTATTGTTGTTTTATACTTCTTTATATCAGATCCAAAATTAAAACTTCTATCATTATTGCGAAGAATGTCAAATTTATAACTTGATTATCAAGAAAAATAATAACTTGATTTGTGATTCTGATGGTGTAGTTGCTATACCTTTATTTTTTGTAGTCTGCTATTCCTCATCTTCAAGTTCCTCATTGTCACCACAATACTCATTAGCTTCAACTCCTTCTACATAAATATCATGTTCTTTTAATGTATCCTCCATAGTAATATCCACTTCATGATATGCCACAGTTCGTTCAACATCTTGTTGTTTACTAATTTCATCGTCATATTCTTCATCACTGCCATGAATGACATCCAGGGGGTCATAGTCATTGAAAGAGACAAATGCATAATCCAAGTCATTTGAGTGGAGAATAAAGCAATCAGATACAGAACCAATCCATTCACACACGTAACTAGCAAAATCTTTTGCATTCATAGATATATAAAACCGTCTGTTTAGTGGATATCTGAATACCAAAGTATGAGACCTGAAGTAGTTACGTAATCTGTTCCTATCATCACCTCTAGATCCTACCTGAGATTCTTTTAAAAATAGATCAAGTCTGGTGTCAGCCATAAATTTTGTCTTCATTGCCATAAGTGCTTGTTTCAACATCTGAGCGGCAGTGTTGGTAACAGTGATTTGAATCTTCTTTCCGATTCAATTGGAAATTTTTCACCCTTACTTGATTGTAACTTCTTTGCAGTACAAACTTCTTTCATTGGTTCTATTTATTGGCCAAGAAATTTTCCTGGAACTATGGATCGGTCTGAACTCTGTTCTCTTTCCTTTTATTCGTCTGATTTGAATTCATCGATACTTTCTTGGTTTTCCATATCTAGAAAAGAATCTACCTCGGATGTTATGATTGCATCCAATCTTATAATTTTCATAACACTGATATCATCGTGTTTTGAGACCTCAAATCGTCTGAAATGTCTAAACGCCTTACGGGGAGGTTCATTTGAAAATAGAATATCCGCACCATCCACTTTCTGCAGCGTTATAGGATAGAGATTTTTATATTCGTCGCAAATATCTTCAAACTTTGCTCTGCGCCACCACGTCGTATCTCTGGTACCATCATGCTTCTTAAATAACGTTTTCGAAGCTTCTTTCTTTTGGACGAATCTTGTCGATTCAAAATCAGTTCCAACGTTCTTTCATCTAGTAGCAACTATTGCTCTGTATCCAAAAAGAGATAGAAACGTGCCTTTAGCAGCCTTTTTCTTCGTGCTCATCGATTGGCGGCATACTGCATCAAATTTCTTCAAGAGAATCTGACTTCATATTGCTGATTTAAATACAGCCCGTTCCAGTTCCTCTGACGGAAGCTTTGCCATACTTGCACGCAGAACAGTGACAACACATTGGCCAATAACATTTCTCATAGTTTCTGGAGTGCTTGTGAAGACTGTACCACGCTGGTACTCTTCCATTGGGCATACGGGTATGTGACTAAATGTAACAAGAAGGCGGCTATCTGGTTCTTCTTCTACTATAACAAGTGGTGGTCCTAATGGGTGACTTTCTTGTTTGTTCGACAAATACTTTTCCCCATCCCCAGTTACTTTAACTACACGTCCTCTACAATCTCGTATCATCCTGTCTTGCTGTGTGTGCACGTTTGGATCCCATGATAC
>JAULBU010041930.1:0-14321 GCA_032358235.1 Odonthalia washingtoniensis | reverse complement strand
CCGCGCGACTGTCATGGGATCTCCAGCGGATGGCCCGCTCGCAGTTGGATCGACCATGGTCGGTTGAATGTGTTGGATAATTGATGCGAAATTAGGGCAGGAGAAAAGACCGGTTGAATAACGCGTTGGGCGTCACGAACGAAAACGGAGATGGCCGGGCTCATCCCACCAACATTAGTGGGAGGGAGTAGTGTGGTACCCCCTGTAAGGGAGTACTGAGGACTTACGCACACCATTGCGTGCTTTATTTCCCTGCCTCCCCTACTGTACGGACCACCAGTCTCCACTCCAATTTTCCCTTCTTTCACGTGTCTTTCCGTTTGTGTTTTCCTCCCACAACGTGTAGTGATTGCACACCTGTAGGCTTGGGCCTACAGATCTGTAAGCACCACTAGTATTAGTCAATAAAATCCGAATTGTTGGCGCCAACTGGGCGCCAACTAGACGGGCATCTTTCCTCTGGTGAAAACTCGAGCCCCAACCTTCGCCTCAATTCACATCAACTCTATCGAAACAATTACCAGACAAGTTCCCAACGGGCAGGACTAAGACGGTCTATCAGTGCTCCTCCACTGCGGGCCTCCAAACAGGCCCCATTGGTCGTGCCGAAGCAAGGGATCTCCTGACCTTCAGCCCTCGTTCTCAAGACGGTTTTAACGGTCCACCGTCGTGAAGGGATCGCATCACTAAGCCTCTGCTACCTCGACTTCCAACGACCAGTACCCCCCAATCCGCAACTGGTGGGGTACTACATGGAGTAACGATGGACGGATTTGCAGCGGATGACAGTGCGATAGATCGAGGTGTAACATTACGTTTCTTGACTTTATTTTTTTCTCGTTGATGTAGCAAAATTAACCTGGAGACGCGCATGCGATTGGAATAGAGTACTCACATCTGGAGGAATTAGAAATCTGTCATCATCATCATCTTCTTCTTCTCCTTCAGTTTCATTTCCACTTCGTTTTTTAGTAACAGAGTTGGGACCGTTTATTGGCGCAGTATGGCCCCTGAGAGGGAGATGGGGACTTATGGCTTGTTGCTTTCACTGCTAATTTGTTTTGTTTTCCCTTTCTTTCTTGAGCAACTGCGTTCTTTGCGTTCGAGAGGAACTGAACAATAGAAAGTTACACCAACCAATATACTCTAGATGCCCGAATGATCAGTTCACGATCAATAATTAATACATTGGCTTCAATTATTGCCGAGACGAACTCATCGCGTACAACATTATGCATGACTATCATGTATGCAAATTTTCCAATGAACAGCTTTATACACTCTTGCTTGGATAAAACCGTACTAGCTGTGCCCAATATATGCGTTGTCAATTCTCTTGAGTTGTCTATCTTTATTTTAATTTATTTGCATCGGCACGCCCGTCATTATATTTTCCACAGATCTTTTTAATGATTCGCCAATCGAAACATAGCTCGTTTGGTTACTGCGCCCACTTTTTTCTCTTGTAATTTCTCCAACTGGCCATGGACCTTCGCAACTCATGTTGAAGAGAAGGAAGATGATGAAAAGATGAAATTATGGTTTCTGAAAGGAAGAACGTTTGAGAAAGAACATCTTCGAGGTAAAACAGAAATGAATCCTTTCAACTGGGAGGAGCAGAGAAGTTAATTTCATCACAGTTTTTGGTTCAATAATACCGCGAAATGTTTTATTTTCGGAAAAATAACGCGGTTATATTGATCCGAAACTCGTGACAGTAATTGGCGAATGACACTTCTGTACGTGAAATTTTCATACAAACTACAAATGGCTGGGGCATTGTTCGGAGAATTGGTACGGACTAATTGAATTTCACATCATAATGGTTTCCATCGTCAGCATTGTTTCAACAAGATCTGCACACTTTATCCTTCGTCAGTTATCATTCATATGCTCACCATCTCCAACGTCGTTTTTATTCTTTTTCTTTGTGATATTATGCTCGTCATGTTCAGACTCTTCTTTATTCCATTGTAAAGTAATCCGCTCCTTCATTTTTGCGTTTTACCGATCATTGATCTCGGACTCTCCGATGATATTTTCGTTCACTACCTCCACATCCACAATGATACTACCCGTTATCAACAACAAACTTCTTCCTTTCTATTCATCAATCATCGATGTCACCTTCAAATCTTATATCTTTACCTCATCTTTACTACCACCACAACAACCATATCAACCATATCAACCTCCACCAGTGTCTGTGGTTCCATTATCACCATTGGCACCAACACACATCGGCTCCACCATCACATATAACTAATAATCACATACGATACAACACTACCACATATCCCGTAACTGACTTCGGTTTGCATCATTCTATATCTGATATCATACCATATCCTTTACAACAACAACAAAATCAACAATGTCCATTTATTTGTCGTATATTTAATGTCACGTTTAAAAGGAAAGATAATCTTACAGCTCATGTTAAGGCTCAAAATAATGGTGAAAGACCTTTTAGATGTGATGTATGTGGATTTAGATTTATTAAAAATGATCATGGTATGAAACTTTGGAAAGTTGTTCATCTTAAAGTAAGACCATTTATATTTGAAGAATGTAGTAGTCGATTTGGTCGACGTTCAGATCTTAATAAAGATTCCTTGCTGTTCATTTACGTATAAAACCTTTTGAAAGTAATCATTGTCATTGATGGTTTTCACATGGAGGTAATCAAAAAAGAAAGCAAGCTGTTGTACCAAAAAACATTTGCCTTGTAATCTTTGTTCATGTGGTTTTGATGAACAATCAAATTTACTAAAAATTGTAATGCAGTTCATAAATTATTATCTACTACTACTACAAATACTACATTACAACAACATCAAAAACTTTCATATTATTCATTATCATCTTTAACATCTTCTTCTTCTCCACCACCACCACCACCACTTTATAACTACAACATCCGTGGTCGCTCATAAAAAACAAAAAAAGAAAAAAAGAAAATTGTACTGACATGACGATGAAGTGAAGCTGGGTCTTCTTTCCTTCTAAGCTTACGTCTTTGTACGTGTTAGAACAATTAGGGATGATAATTTCACCGTCATTTATTTAGGATTGTTTTGTTTCCTTTTTTCCTCCATATGTGTATCGGTCACTGCTGGGGAAAGTATGACATTCAATGTTATGATCCTGTCCTCTTTTTTATAATATCCTCTCTTTGCTTTCTTCGTGCCACATACCCACTCTCACTCTCGGGTAATCTGTATAATTATTTACTGTTCCCTATTCATAATTCCTCAACTCCAACCCATTCCCCCCGCCTCGCACCTAAACGTTGACTAGGTATCACCCATTACATGTTGGCTCCCTCTCTTATCAATTTTCATTCACTTTCGTTATGTTTTAGGGATGAATGTTGTATACAATAGATGCAATGCGAAGCAGAGAAGGAATGTAGGTATGATTTGTTGAAAATGAAAAAAACTTACAAAACTTCAAATAACTTACCCAGTAGTCATCATTCCAAACCGTTTTCGTCACTTCTTCTCCAGGGGTATATCTATTACATTGATGCCATTCTCCCCTCCATTTCCAGTCAGAAACGTTTACTATTTTATCCAATTTCCAAAACTCCATTTCAGGATATATTTTGGCTTTAATCTATTGTAAACAACATAACCCCATCTATCACCACTTTCGTACCGTTGTCATCCATCGTATTTATGTAACTGTACTCCCCCGATATTGAAAATAACAGCTTTAATGCACAGGTATATTGCTTTTCGAATGGTTAATAATCCATTGTGTGATGTTGTAATTCCACATCCAACTGCTGTAGATTAAACCACTCCTGAAAACACGAAAGGGTGCTCTTCTCAGCAAAATCGAAGTAACTGGGATCTACGCTCAGTATTTCACCTCCTTCGAATAAAAAACCCAGTCTAGGAAATTGACGTCTACGATCAACGATTGTGCATACATCTGTACAGCCGGAGTCTGCCCTTGCAGAAACGAATTATAATACAAGAATTGTATATGAGAGTTTCGTCACAATTCCACCAATTATACAATCACCTTCTCCATCTTTAATATTTGAAAATCAACATTTCAAGCTATCCAGTAATGATGAACAAAGGGAAGATGATGCCGATAATGCCGAAATTGAAGAAACGGAGGTTGAAGAAGAAGGAGTTAGCTTATATGTAAATAGACTTCCGCTAGCACAACGTTCGTCCATTTTTGACTCAGGTAAGCAACTAAAACATTTTAGACAACAACGTTTTTTATAATGTTCACTAAATCAATAGATTTCCATTTACTGAACTTTTGCTCTTCAAATTATTATAATTTAAACCTTCAGCTAGAAACCCGTTTACGAACTTTTGTGCTGACTTTGGTTGGATCGTCGGCTTGGAAATAAATCATCATGCAACTGAGAGTCTAATGGACCAGGTATTGTAGGGTACTCATCAAGATTTATTTAAATCCTTCAAAGTTGTTGAAACGCAATGGTTCAGGATTCTGGAATCATCATTAAACATTGTTGGATGTGTGAGGAAAATCACACAATATTAACAGAGGGTGCAGAAAAGGCAGGAAATTTACATATAAGTCCTGGTTCTAAACATCAATCAATACATTCCCTGCCGGTATTGAAAAGCTGCAATACATTTCTATACAAAAGACAAATTTGTAAGTTGAAAAGTTCGGTAGAGGGTCCATTATTTTTCAGTTACTTTCAATAAGGCTTTAAGGACTCGTTAGAGACAACTAATGGTACTGAATTCGTTGATTTCTTTTCCGGTAAATTATTTCAGGACATGGTTTCAAATCTTGGTGGCTATAATTCCACAAAATATAACATCTTCATCAGAATTTCAACGGACGGTGCAGATGTATTCAAATCTACTAATTATTCCTTTTGGCCTGTTCTTTGTATCATTCTAAACCTTCCACCATCAATCCGCTTCAAAATGAACAACTTGCTACCCGTTTCCATCATACCAGGTCCATCCAACCCAGAGGATATTATTTCTTTCCTTAAACAATTCCTGGATGAGATGGAATAAGGCTCTTCTGGGTTTGACGTGATTCTCTGGAATAACAAAACTAGAAAAATTCGTGTACATGTTCTTTTCACAGCAGCAGACATCTTGGGACGATGCGAGTTGACTTCAACTAAGGGACCAAACGGTCTTCTCATGTCTTCACTGTAACTTGCTTGGTATTTATTTTAATATACATAAACATGTATACTTTCCAGATCAAATTCAACCAAATTCTAAATTTTTACAATCTGGTAACACTACCGAAAACTATGGAATGTAGATTATATGGAGAATAGATCACATGAATCTTTCCTTGATTCGATCGACGAGGCAAGATATGTATTCAGTTATGGAACTAAATATCAATATGGAGATACTTTGAAATCATGTGGTCTTACATCACATATATTGACACCGCTTGTCTCTAGAACACGTTTAACGGCGTTTTCTAGGCTCCCTCCTGATCTGATGCATCTTTTTATCAAAATGTAGCCAAATTTTGTGGTGGAACTATGGTATTCAGATGACGAATGTTAAAGAGATGTTAACTTCTTACGCAATAAAAAAATCCGTTCTCTAGTAGATCAATCTTTAGGCATGGGCTACTATAAAATATCAGAAATAGAATGACGTCCTCGTGGTATAAAAGATATAAACAGCTACATACCAACAGAATGGAAACGGTTCCTTTTTAATTCAAAATGTTTCGGCTTTGGTTAATTTAATCCCTGACAAGTTTATATGTGGTTGGGTTTATTTCGTAAATGTGTGCAAGCTTCTCAGAGCCGTTCTACATCTTTGTAAATTAGTAGTAGTAGAAACAGCAAGAAGTGTTTTCATTAATTTATCAAATGAGGGGACACCAAGCACGACGGAATAAAGACATGCTTTGATGAACAAATATTCTGATAAATCAAAAATTTACGATATTACATATCACACTTATTCTTTTTCTGGGTAAGATAAAGGGAGAAGTAGGAAAATGTTTACATTGCTGGTCCTGCAAATCATCTGGAGAAAACTTTTTTTCATTGAAGAAATCGGAATTATTACATGTTTTTTATTTGTGTGCACAACTGCCTGCTGCACAAACGCCCCGTTCTTCCCGCTTGTTTCCCAACTCGAAACTCAAAAAGAAAACCGGAGCGAACTGTTGTTCATTTAGCAATTTCGTTTCCTCTACCTCGCTCCCTGGCTAGCCTCGCTGGCTACGCCGAAAATCAACAAAAAGAAACCTCTCGAAACGCGAAAAGCGAAACGCGAAACTCAAAAACGGTTCGAATTGTTGTTCATTTAACAATTTTGTTTGCTTGATCTCGCATCCTGTCGTTCCATCGTTGTCTACGCTTAATATCAACAAAACCGAACGAACCGAAACGCGACTCACGAAACGTGAGACTCGGAAAAGAACGGAGCGAACTATTGTGCGAAACATTGTTAATTTAACAATTTTATTTGCTCCGCCTCGCTTCCTGTAGTTCCATCTTTCCATCTTTGACTATAAATCTAACACATGATTTCGAGGAATTATTACTGGTTTGGCACATATGGAATTTTGGATAAGTGCAATAACTGAAATGAAATCTCTTCCAAGAGAGATATTTACAATGGCATAGAAAAAGGCGTCAACTACAGTAGTTCTGAAGAGGAAAATGTTAGTATAGGAATTGATAATAATTTACAAACTAATGAGAATGTTGGTATAGGCTTCGATAATAATGTACAAACTAATGATGGTTTTGTCAATGCTGCTGGGTCCCCTCGAATTGACAGGAAAAATCCTAGATTTGTGGTTCCCTCATCATTAGAAGAAGCCATCACAATCGTAGAATTAAATAGCTTGCGTGGTGAGGAGATGAATGGATTGGTTAAATCATTAAAAGTAATTAATTCTATTAGATTAAAGAAGGACAAGAAAAGGGAATTAATTGCTACTACGATATATGAATTGAAAGTAAGTTTAAGTGCTTCATTTCAAGTCATGCACTACCAGTAAAAACCACAATCATTTACTTTCATATTTTCATATTTGGCTTTAATAATTTATAGATGTTCTGCATGTAATGTAAGTGTAACTACAACATCTGAAAATGTAAAAACGCTGGTATGGTCGAAGGACCCTGTTGGGAAAAGAAGCACACGAGAGCCAGACACTACATCGAATCCACACAGTTCAAAATATCCTAGACGTGCAGACTTTGAAACTTCTAAGTTTGTACGTCTCTTATATGTATTTGGGGACCCAAGGATGTTGGTAGCACGACAACAAATACATTTATGTCGGTCTCGCCGAGAATTAGATACTCAACCCTCCGATCCGTCGGATGAGCACATCACGCCATTATTTAACGATGAAACATTTCAACCACCAGTGGTGGATGTACTTGCCTATGGTATAGCTCGTGCTGATCTGGAAGGAATAGATCTTGGACGGATAGTTTTCAAACGCGATGCATCTTTTTCAAAGTCTAAATTCACGAAATTAAAATCGCTTTATGGAACATGTGTCATTAGATTCGAGGCTAGTGGGCAGGGTGATTCTGAAAGATTTAAAGACTTCTCACAGGGTAAATCATTTATCATGTATACGCACTGCTTTGTAAAAATATATCCTATTTTACAGGCAATGACAACCCGTTCTGTCCCCAGTGGTTACCAGCATGAAGAAGGTTTTAATAACATAATTGATGAGGAGGAGGAAGTAACACCGAGACAAAATCTGGGATTTGGTAAAAGACTATCCGCTAATTCTAAAGAGATTAGAATTAGCGGATGAGAACGTCTTTCTGCCTTAGCACCAATTGTCCAGACAGACAGTACAAACAAGAACACACAGAACAAGGAATTTAAAAGGATTAAAGCAGAAACAGTAGATGCAGAGGGTCGGGCTTTATGTAGCACATTGGACTCCATCATGAAGATGGAAGTCATGCGTGATAGAGCAAAGACTCTACAACAAAGAAAACTGTATGAAGAACTGTTAGGCACGCTCATGGAGAATCTGAAGCACAACATGTAACGGTTCTTCGAATGAAGCCTATATTATGTAGTTTCCGGGCAATTCCATCTCTAATTGAATAACTTGTACTTGCAGATCGATTATGAGGCACCTTATTTAGTTCTGTAAACAGAAGATTTTGAAAGTGTACAAGAGGTTTACCATTTACATCAATTTCATCGTGGTTAGATGAACACTGCAGAATATCTTCTGGATTTACTTCCGCTATAAAAGTATGAAGCTTGCAGCAGACGACAATTATTTTTGTCGTAGTTTCCACCGAAAATTTAATCGGTAACCATAATATACCACATCTATTTACAAGGATTCCGAACTTTTGTTCTACCACAATTCTGCAACTAGAGTGGTATAAATTAAAATAATCCTGCTCCCGTGTCAACCTGCCGGAGTAGGAGTTATGATAGATCCCGTGTTTCTGTAAGCTTCATCGCCCACCACATGTGCCCAAGGGGGAAGTACAGATTTCGATATAATATCAAACAGTTTTTTGCCTTCAATGGAGGTCGAATCTTGAGTTCTGTCGGCGTTTTTGGCACTTACAAATGAAAATGAGTAGTCAGCACTAACATCTGCTTGTACAACTATTGCAAAGAACCCGTTCCTGTCGTAGTATTTTCTAGGATCCTCGATCTCGTTTGATCGAGGCTTCATAATAGCAACAGCAATTTTGTCAAGTGCATCTATGATGCCATGTAATGAGGATCTCCTCATTATTCGAAATTTTTCAGACTCCTCTCGACATTCGGAGTCTGTTACAGGAAATTGTATATTTCGTAGATTTTCATGTAGGATATCAATAATTTCATTAAAAATGAAGTAGACAGTAGGTTTTGCAATTCCATATGGTCAGGAGATATCCAAATATGATGCTCCGCCCAGTATTCGCAGTGTGACCATGAGCATAACTTCAACAGATATCGCCTTTTTTCATTATCGCACGTTCTTTGTTTCCGTTCACAAAAAGGTGCTATCAATTTCTTTAAATAAATAAATTGGTCGTATGCCATTCTGTACATTCTTTGGAATGATGACGAAGACAATTGTGTACAGTGCTCTTCAAAGTTTAGTACCGATCGAGTTTGCGCACATACTCTTTCTTGCAATTCATTTCGTATTATGTTTCGCACTACGCCTTCAACGACTTTAATAGCAATTGTTACTAGAATTCTGTGCCTTTTCTTTTCTTTTGTAATGACCTCGCGTCGACGGTATGTTACGTCCCTTGACATTTATTTGTATTTCACCTTCTTTTTGATTACCCCCACCGTCTCACACTCCCCGCTGCTATCATTGCCATTTGAACTTCCTTTAAATCAATTATTTAAAAATAATTGTTTTCGGCCGTTTCGTTTTCCCGCGGACGAAGTGTGCGCTTTTCCTTTTTTTATTTACTGTTTACAGTAAACGAAAGAATAAAATTTCACGTCCGTTATTCCTCAATTGCAAGGAGTTGATGATTACTTTAGGATTTCACTGTAATACCCCGTACCCTAAAAACCCATAGAAAGAGATTTAATAGCAAAAGTCTTTTTTCTGATGACACTACTAATTCGACAAAAGCTGTAGAACTGCCCTCAGCCATTTTCAACATACCGACGAAGAGATAACAAAAATAGTTCATTTATCGCGATCATTTTATAAACATTTTCGTGACAACTACAACCAGGGGAAAGATGAACGTATATTCCTTTGCAAATACGTTTTCATGAATTTCTATGAATCAATACTAAACTGTGGTCCTATTTCTTTGCTTTCACCATGGCTAATGGAAACCTACATCGGCTACATAAATGGACGTTGCAATGCGAAGCAGAAGTATGCAGAATCTATTATGTCAAACGTTGCATTTGAATGTGCATCACGCCTTTATTGTACCAATAACAAAATATCTCTTTCTTGGATGAAAATAGACGTAGATTTCGAATTAGAAACAAAAATGCCTACATGTTCTTCCTCAGCTGCTAATATGTCAGGTTTTACATTTAAGCACCCTCAAACAATTTATAAGTTAACAGATTTAAGCGATAAGATGGATATCCGCCACATGTTACCACCGATCTGATCTATCCCAGCCACAACAATTTTCTTCAAAATTAATGTCGTACTGCACTGATCGTTACCATCACACAGGACTTTCTAATGTTGAAAACCGGGGTGTTACTGAAAAGGTATTTGGAAAGGTATCTATTCTTAACCAATTGTAGCTTTGGATATTTGTTACCATTTCCATTTTTTAACCTTTTGGATACTACTCCTGCTGAACAAAGCTGTTAGGATGGCGATGATGGCCATGCGCCCGTTGACTTTGACGGTTTGGAATGTGGGTTGATTAATAAATCGACGCTCGGTGATACTGCTGGTGGCACTGTTTTTTCTAAAAAGGAATAATACAAGTGGTTCGACATTAATATTACTAATATTATTTGTTATGATAACATATTAACTATCTTTAGACAGAAAAAATGACATGAAAGTCGCGGCAGTCCACCTTTCCTTTTCCTACTTTTCCTTTATATATATATATATACACAAGAAAGAGACACATTATTTGAAGTTGGTGGAATATCTGACAACGAATATGTATGCAAATACGTATTGGGTCTCGGTTTCATTGTTTTATTTTATCCCTCTTTCAAATATGGACACCCATTATAATCATCCCCTAAAAAATCCTTTAATTTTCATGTTCGGTTGATTTGATGTAACTGGGAGATCTCTTCTCATCTGAGCCTGCGTTCTCTGATCGTCAATGAAGTATGTAAATGAATCTATCCGTGTCCCATTTCGTCAGGCCGTTCCGATTCAATCATTGATAATGGGTGTGAGATACATTTTATACTGTCCAATATTGGATGACTGAATAAAGATTTATCTGAAACTTTCTTCTTCGCAAAAACTTTTTCAAAGGGTTTTATGTGAAGGACGTTATCTGCCCATAAACAGAGAAAGAGCATATGATTGGAATCACTCGCCATAACTTCTAAAAACAACATTATCTTACCGTAGTAAACGTCTATAATACGGTCATCATCTGAAAAATTCCCAGTCACATACTGAGTTTTTCTTTGAGATAATCTTGTTGCAACTTCGTATTTTTATGTGATTGTGCCTAGAGTAATATTTTCACCGTCCTGTAATCAAATCCAAACAACAAGCCGAAATTCATCATTAAACATGGAACGTGCAGCAGCAACGGTAAGTATTTCAATCCGATTGAAGTATTCAATGAGGTGCTTCTTAAGAGCCCCGAATGGTACGACTCGACATCATGTTTGGGATCATTTCTGTTGGCTATTTTTGTTTTGGACAGGATCGACGATCAATATGAGTAAATTTTACTGTAATGTTTTCTGATGTCTTCCCTTTAACACACATGATTGGTTAAAACAAAAATTGTTTCAAAACATTTTTTTGAAAAACATTTTGAAAAAAGAAAATCTAAAACATAGCCAATTATCGACTGTTGATGAATGGCTGTGTTTTATTTGACTATTGAAATTAATTTTGAAAAATTGAAAAATTTTCTTTTCAAAAACTCAGCCAATTGTCGACTGTTCATGAATAAATGGATCTTATTGGATTAATTATATTATTTTTAGAATAAAGTAAATTAAGACCCCAGCCAATCATCGACTGTTGATGATGGCTGGTTCTTTTCTGACAGTTCCAAATGTATGGGACCAGCCATACATCAACGTTTTGATAAATGGTTGGGTTATTTCGGTACAAAATTTATCAAAACATTTCAATTTTTTTGGGTAAGCAATAATGTTGCAAAAAGTGAACAAATTCCAAACTATTAGTAGTGCCAATCAGCCATTAGTCCACCTGACGTTCTACTATGGTTCTTATTGGTAAACAGCGGCTGAACATCACGCTCCATTTCGGCATCCGCGACCTGGTTATTCTCGTACACTAATTTTTCCCGTAACCCACCTACAAACACACGCTCTCGCACCAATTACTCTATGGTCGTCCCAAGTCGACTCTCCATATGGGTCGCATTAGTCCCCATTTTCTCGAATTCGCCGACGGCCGCCTACGCTTTTGATTCATGAATCGTCATCCTTGCCAACATGTGGCGGGTTGCCCCCTTTCTTCTGGCACACTCTACCCCCTCATGTTGAAGTACTCCATAATTACAGATCTTTTGCCGTTACTCGGATCGCATATTTCGCGCTTTTTCACGACTCGCGCACATCAAACACGGGAAACTTCATCCTTCTTCTTTCTTCTTGTGCTCTCCTTTCCGTTTCTGTAACCTCCTACCACTAAATGCTTCCGATACCAGCGGCCGCTACGGCGTCACCCCAAACCGGCTCCCATTGTAATTCCGCTAATCGGTTAAATTCTGTAACGTCAGTTTTTGAACAGACGGAATCATCATCTTCTGTAATGGCCTCAGTATATTCACCCACAATATGTCTCCTTAGATATTCAGATACTTCTCGAGGGTAATCCGACATCAATACGGGCTGCGCATTATCTTTCCATATCACAGGTATCGTGGGGAAAACTCGCACAAGTTATCCTGTTTCCTTGCCCACACGGACCTTACAGATTTCTCTCACCCTCTCTTACGGTACCGTCAATACCGCTCCCGTATCAAAATCGTATTACAGATACATGTCGCTCAAATCTGTCTCTCTCCGTATAACGTCAAAATATATTACATATATCCGCATGAATGCACACAGTATGGCAACCAAATTCCAATCCAAATTATAAAACAAAGGCTTCAACCACAGGGACATAAACACATAGATGTTATAATCTCATTCCTCCCCTAGGACACCTGTGGATCACTGTTCTGATTATACTTCAAACAAATCGGTATGCATGCAGATAACACATCCTGTGTAACATGGTATGTTTATCTACACCTTTTTTCTTCCCTTACGGTATTTACGGTATCTGTAAACTTCTATCCGCCATTTTATGAACCGTTCTGTTGGTAATCCTGCGAATTCGAACTTGTTTCTTGTTTCTGCTTGTTTCTCTGAAACTTCGATGATGTATCAGTTATTATGACTCTCATCTTCCCGCAATTGCTGCTTTTAAATTTTCCAACAGCTTTGGAATTTAGTACAGTTCCAGTGGCTACCGACTTCACGGAACTTCGCACTCTAGCTTCTTAATATTCGGGTGTATACTCCGTTTCATCTGCAACCACAACGCTCTCCTCCCCTTAGACTAGTCTCTTGCTAGCCCAAGCAGCCCTACCTCCCCACACACACACTCCGCTGCGCACCCTTCATAGTTCGCGACGGGTAACCCAGTAATTATCTGGTTCTCTATACCGTCAGATATTTGGGTCTTCAACATCCCTGAATTTGAAGCAGTACCGCCCAACGGAATTATCACGTCAACGACCATTCCACAACCTTGTGAGCTGTGAGCTGTGATCTGGTTTCTGATTCTCCGTTATGCATTTTTCCCACTTGCGCCGCTTCGTCAAATTCGCACTTTCTCTACGAGACGAACTATCTTTGGCACAGACACACGTACCGTTTGAACACGGCTAATGGCTCGCTCGCCACAGATTGATTAATCTTCCATTAATTAATATTTCCTCCCTCTGTCTCACTCCTTTTTTTAATTCGCGGAGATAGCATCTCACCTCAATCGTGAATTTCATAGGGCGAGACGCACTGCAGCCTTGCAAGCACCGCTGAATACGTCGACATGTGTATCATACACAATTCCGTGCCACCGCCGTCCGCCAATGCCCGTCGATAGTCTATAACAGACATCTGCGGACACGACAAGATACGAGAGGCACAAGGAGGTTAAGCTTCACACGTTCAGACTTCAACCAAAACGGTATTAACCTTGTCTTTCAATGAAAACACGTCTCACTCCCATTTCTCTGTTCGGGTGGTCTCACACTAACCTTTCATCCATCAATTTCCGGCCATTGCTACACTTGTTTACAGTAGCGCACCTCCACATTTGAATTTAGGGATTATCACCTATCACAGAAAACGTTCGGCCAGTTTCTTTATCACGGAATGAAATTTATTAAAATTACACGTGTTATTTTTGAATAAATTTACCGACAGTATCCGTTTACCAGACATCCCCACTTCATTTCGGGTCAATAGGGTCAGTGCAAGAACGCTTATTGTGACCTCTCAAATGACACCTGGAGCACTTAAATGATCACAGCCCTGCATCTTTCGCCTCAAACCTTCGTTTTCTTGGCCTACCAGGAGGCCGTCTAGTTATTGGAGGTAGGTCGGAATTTGTTGGGATCTCGCCAGAAAGGGTTGGTAGTTCGGGAATAATTACACAGA
>JAULBU010041919.1:0-14325 GCA_032358235.1 Odonthalia washingtoniensis | reverse complement strand
GAGGCGTACGCGTTGAAACTTGAATAAATATTGACTTGTTGAACCCTAGTCCGCCCGTGCCGTAACCCTATTTTTCAGATGGGTATTGGGCGGGTAGTGGAAGATACATTTGTAGTCTGCTAAGGGATAAACTGGCGGACTTCAAGTTAACCCGGCTACCGTTGAAGTGGAATTAGATGGCACCATTTGATGGTATCGGTGGACTCAGAGTCCGACAATTGAAGTGTGGGCGGACTTTCAGTCCACCACCTTATTTCGGAGGCGGACTTCTGGTCTGCCAATTTGACACGAGAGCGGACTTCTAGTCTGCCAATGGGACGCGTGGTCGGACTTCGAGTCCACAAATTTAACATGTGGAGGAATTCGAGTCAAAGATTTGGCTGACTCCAACTGTGCCGGATTAAGACAGATGTGCGGGTGTGTAAAGGACGACGGAGTCCTCCACACTTGTACCTGCTGTATGTGGATTAAGATCCAAAACATCTGGATCGGTCGGGATGGATGCAGTTGGGTGAACATGTGTGAGGCGCGGGGTATCTTCTCCTGGTGTTGGTGGGCAGATGGGGCCACATGGCACCCCCGAATGCATGGTGATCGGAACCTGTGGCCTCAGTATTCGTGCTGGGAGCGCCATTCCCAGGGGTGGGTCCGTGGAAATAGAAAATGTCCCGTGTCATCCCGAGATTGTCAAACTTCTCGGTAAAGCGAGCTACTTTTAATTCAGAAAATAATGAAAAACAAAAACTAAAGGACTAATGTCAGAAAGATCTCTACTATGATTAGCAAGTGGTACTTCCCTCCACTCAAAATTATGGCCCTTGATGTTGATACTGTGGAGTATCTTTAGGAGTCGGTGGGTCGAGATGTTGTTAGTAACCCGTCAATCCTGTTTCTAGACTGACGAATAATGGTTGTGTTATTCTTGCTCTATAGCAGGTAATTAGCCGACAGTGGGCGCTTTTGGATCGGGTCTCCCTTCTCCTTTCGGTGATGTGAAACCTGTGTGAACTACTGATTCGATGATAATCTGATGTTCGCAAATGTGTCTACCTCTTTATCCACTTTTCCGCATAAGATGTGACGGAGTATGTATATTGGATTTGGATCTAATTCCAGTGGTACCATGGAACATCACACGTGTATTAGAACCTACTCTCGGTAGTGATAAAATTACTACAATTTGATTTTTCATAATTTATAGGAAACACGTGTACCAGGTTACACTATTCCATATGGCCAGGATCAGCGAAATACGTGTGTCAGTTCCTATTAGTGCTGTATTGGTCGAGTGTAATTATCGCCCTAATTCAATTTGGTTCTTCACGGGTGACCAGTGTACTGCATATTTTGTGGGGTTATTGTTCTTGGCACTGTATCCCTGCGTGTGCCTTTGATGACTTGTTTACTAATTTCCCTTGTATACTACTTGCCCTTTTCCCCACGACTCTCCTCCTGTTTCCTTCTTCCCCGTTCGCATCCTGTCGACGCTGATACTGATCTTACTCTCTTCTGCTGCGCGCGCGTTCTGCGCTTCCTCTACCTTGTCACCCCCGTATCTTCGTCCTTTTGTTTTAATGATGGTTCCTTCATTTTCTCTCATTCACATTTGTCATCGCCGTTATTCTTTCATCATAATCAATATCAAGTTATCGTCATTAGTATCATCTTATTATCATCGTTTCCTCATTATTCCTTGTCATCGTCATCATCATCTTTATCGTAATCTTCATCTCATCGTTCGTCATTATTATCTTATCATCGTCACCGTCATCGTCATCTTAATTTTTAATATCATCATTTCATCTCATCCTTCGTCACCATCATTATCATCCTCCATTCCGACTTATCGTTCTTCCCCTTTTGCCCTTCCGACTCTCTCTTTACTCGCGCCTCCCGTCTTCACCCGAGTCACACGAATTCCATATCAAAGCTCGAGCTTTGACAGAAATACGGTGAGTGGCTGGCCAGATAAAATGTGGCTCGAATTTTGTGTGTCTTGTTTGTTAGTGACCAGGGGGCGTTTTACGTGAGAGGGTATTACCTTTGGGTGGCATAAAGGCCGGCGATTGAAAGGGGTCTCCCAGGGACTAGGCCACGATACGGATTGTTGATCGTGCACTATTTATTTTTGAGGTTCATATACCAAACATTACGTCCCTAAATTGCTTCGTTTTCATGGATATCATGTAGCTCTCGGCCACTTAGTATTAAACTATCTGCATGGCGGGTCCACGAAGTAAACATAGAATTTTCTCTCAGTATCGATTGTTTCACGAAACAGCAAATTTGACTACAGTGATCACTACCATCGTTGTCACATCCGAGCAAAGATCAAACTGAAAGACAGACAAGACACCATCTCCGACACGACGAGCAATACACGACTCCAAATATCCGTAACACTGGTATGTCATCATCAGCAAATGTTTCTTCCACAGTTTAACCGCCTCATCTCAAGCGCACCGACAGCTAGTCGATACGTCTCTTTCTTCGTCGTATTGCAACTCAATTATATCAAGAGCGCAATATTTCTCTCTTGAAGATTCGACATGCGTTCCAGTCGCCCTTAAGTACTACATCGACACTGAGTACATCTACGCCTCTATCTACCTTGGAATAATAGTCCCTACGACAGCCTGGACGATTCTACTTTTAGGGCTTACCTGGAATCGGAGGATATCATTGAAAGTACGAACAATTTTTCTGTCTAGTCTCCCGAAGCACTTGTTGGCAAAGAGTTCAAGATGGACATGTCTCACTACAAGGCCACAGTTAGTATGGGGAACCTATTAATCCAATACCACACCATTCTATGTCAAAACTGCTTGCCTTGGATGCTTAATAGCAACAGTGTATCTTCTGTGAAACAGCTCTTGTTGGCTATTCGACGAGAAGGCCTCCGGACTCGACTTACATCTGACCTGACACTCGCTGGCAAGGTCCTCAAGGAAGGCCTCACCGCTTTCGTCAAGGACGCCATCCGTCTCGCTGAAGAGTCACAACCTCTCGATAACAGCCCTAAAAATGATAGAAAAAATCAGAATCACGATGGAAGTCCCAGCCCAGTGAAAATGGTGCAACACTTAGGCGTCTTCTAGCACCACAAAGGAACTGCCAGTATGTCTCTTCCAACCTCATCAGAGCGAGGGTATACGCCATATTCTAAATGACTGTGAGGCATGTCCAGATTTTTAGAAGAAGAAAGTAGTTTCCCAGTAGATATCCGATCGCGCTAAAGACGGTCCGTCGCAGTCCACTCGTATCAAATCAAATAGCACAGCATGGAAGGACACGGATGCAATCAGAAGCGTCTAAAATACCTCTAGGTGACTTCAGAAGGGTTTAAATTAATACAAGGACGACTCTCCTGTATGATCACGCTGGACGACGGGTATATGGTGAAGACAATCAAAGGACGATGCGTCGACGGAAGCGACAAGAGCATTGTCTCTCCGAAGAATGCTGAAAGTACGGCAATTGGAGGCATTGATCGTATCTCTCAAATTCCCCCGGTAGAACAATCAGTCAACTTGAAGATGAAGGAAGACAAACCGAATCCGTTTCGGTTTGTTCACGTACTTGGAAGTGTCCTCCCACTTTCCTTCATATGTCCGATTGTCAACTTGATCTACGGAATATGATGTTTCTAGTTACAGACGACGAAGTTTCATGCTAGGATGTACTCATCTGTCTGCCAGTTTTAGGTCACTTGCGAATAGACACAAAGACGGTACTCGAGGATAACCCCGCGCCTCTCGAAGAAATCTACTGCGCAAACTTCAACGCCTCGGAGGCTAATTACCTCTGGAACGATGGACGTTTGATGCTCTACCGCAAAAAAAGACCCGTCTGGACCACTACCTGATCTTGAATGTCCATCTGCCAACTAATTTGCTTGCAAAGAACAGAAAGACCCCGGACCCTATTCTGATAGACCTAAGGGATGAAGATCAGGTAAATTACGTGAAAATTTCGTTAGAAAACCTTCTCAAGTCCGCTTCTGTCTATGGAATGCCCGGCGAAAACCCAGAAGTACTGCGTTCCATCGTCGAATAACATTTCGACATGTTGCACACATGGTTCTAGACCGGTACGCCTGATTTGGTGTGACCTTTAAAAGTCAGTTTGTCATAGGATGTGCGTGTGTCTTCAAAACTTCTCTGCCAAGCAGCGCGAATTTATACAAAGGTATTTGGTAGACTCAGAGCGTTGTTATATAATATATATCAACACTACAGTGACCTGAGCTAGTTCTTCGCTATTAGTCCAGCTCACTTTCTCTTCACTACCGATCTTAGATCTGTCATCAAGTTCTCCCGTTTGAATCAGTATCCGATGCAGACCTTGGAAATGGAACATGCCCAGACGTCCAAAGTCTATATGAAATTATGTGTCATGATTCAACAATCCCAATGCTCCCCCAGACGGTCCAACAGCTCTTAGTCTTGTTACACGATTACAACCAGAAACTACATCCAGGAAAATGCACCTTGTTAAGCTACACCCCGGGAGAGGTAACATATTCGCTACTGACGTCCGCTGGTGTGGACGAGTGTTGTCAGCCAAGGGAATCAGATTTGACCCGCAGAGAATGGACGAAATTGAAATCATGGACGAACCGACGAAGAGGACGCAGCTACAGAAAGTTTTGTACGCCGATCAATGGGTGAAAACTGGGATACCATACTTTGAAAGTCTCGCAGAACCACTTCAATAATGTCTTTAAGTCGTGTACAGTCACGCGAATACCGAAACGGACCTTTCGCTTGCCAGTGTCAATTTGAGTTCAGATTAATCGGAAACAATTTAAAATCACGCTTTCTTCGACTACAAGTCTGCGCTACATCATTATACTACCCTAGCACTCAAGGACAGGCCCAAACGTCTTTGCATCTACACAGACGCATCGGACGAATTCTGGTCCGGCGTCATGACCCAAGTTCCGCACAAAGATCTTCATCTTCCACACACATAGAAACATAACGATCAACTAGACTTCCTCTAGGGACGGTACATATCACAAAACGCTCGCTGGTTAACATTGGAAATGGAAGCCTAATCCGTAGTAGCTACTATATGGTGTATCAACTGGTTAGCCGATATGCCTCAAGATTTTGACTGATACATATATCACAAGAACAATAGCTACCTCTTCGACCCTCTCTCCATCGTGCCGATATTTCGCAAATAACTTTGCGCAAAGTACATCGCTGGGATTTCAGAATTAGAGCGTACAACTACACTTGTGTTCATATTTCAGGGGATTAAAACGTCTGGGCAGACCTTTTAGATGGCTGGAACACCCTTGGTGTCATTATTCGTCTCGTTTGTATACCTGGTTTTCCAGGGCAGCCTCCGACGAATTCTATTGGCCTTCTCCACCTAAAAGTTCTCAAGGCAAATTAGTTTGATATATACCGCATCCCAAGAATATAAAACACATTGAAGAACTTTCGTGGACTCCTACCGGTGAGAGTTGGATCCCAGGCGATACAACAGACCTCCGATTTGGTTTGTCTATCACTGCAGACACGAGTGGCACTGTTCATCGTGGATCTAAATCTACCTAAAATATGTTACAGAAATAACTCCACTGGTCTACAATCTCGGCGGATGTTCGACTTTTTTCGACGCATTCATTAATTACTTCTCTACAACTGGAAGAGAAATGCTCCATTCGTTGGATACAGCCCAACACGGGACGGATCTGAATGACATCCTGCAGTTCGACTACATAGATATCCTTACAGAAAAAGACGGTGCAAAATACTTTCAGATGTTATGTGACAACCGCTTGGACTACAAGTGGTTCTTATCTTTCGCCGATACTCAGTAGCCAATGCAGAAAAATCCATCATTGATTGGTGTTCTGGGTTCAGCGTTACGAAGGGTCTCATGTCTGACGAGCCTACCCTTTCAAGAATGATACTATCAGGCAGGTTACGAAAGGAATCCAAGTCTCTCACCACTTTACGCTGCCATATTGCCCTTGGCTCAAAGGCTTCGTGGAAAGACGTTTTCCCGTACTCATTCAATTCTCCCGCACCATGTTGTTTAAGATTCAGTTCCAGCCTGAATAATGAACTGACGTTTTCAAAATCATACAGAGCTTCTTCAAGAAACCCCTTCCACCGCAACCTCAAAACCACTCCCCAATGACAATGTTCCAAGGAGTCGATCCGACATCGCCAATTTGCACTTCCTGCCTACCATCACAGCCGCCGCCTTCAGTATAAGTGACTTAAAGGCAGACCGTGCACTTAATATGAAAATTCTCTAGAAGGCTATTGCTGACATTAACCCAGTCGTGTCGTCTATGATGAAAGGGAACAATACAGTAAATACATTACTGTACAACAGTGACAGTATACAACGGATACTGACACTTCAAACCCACAATGAACATTCTGCGTAACCGCTAAACAATCGACTATTTCAGATGATGATCCTCATTTGTCATGAAATGACGATCATATAAATCGGATACTGGATACTCTTTTCTTTGACTATTTTACACACACTAATCTCCAATTATTAATAAACATATCATATCGATGTACTAATAATAATATTATCGTGTCACTGGTGCTATCGAGAGGATATACTCGAATTCAATTAATCATTGGCAATATCGTCACTCGCCCTCGCTCTCAGCATCGCAAGACCTCATTCCATATTATTACTCACATCATATTATCGATATATCATCATCATACCATCGTATATCCAATACCACCATCATAATCATTATCATTCATTCTTATTCTCATTATCATCACTTATATCATAAAGGCAGCATCAGCATCATTATCATTCATCCTTATTCTCATTATCACCATTTATATCATAACGATATCATCATCATTATCAGTATCTCACTCATTTATCTCACTCACTTATCTCGACCACTAAATTTATACTGATATAATTCAGGCTACTTCGATCTCTTTCAGACGTGCAGAACCTAATTGTTGGATTGTACCAACACGTCACGACACTTCAGGATCGTCATCCAGGTTCATTGAAAGTCTAGTCTTTAACAAAACCGACGAAAATCCCGGCAAGCTACGATGGCTAACTCCCGACTTCGACGTCGGCGACTACTTGTTACTCGGCCATGAGGAGTTCGCATCTAACGGATATATAGTGCCTAAATGGCATGGTCCTTGTCTAATTTTCAAATGTCTGTCAGACTACATCTACCAGATGGAAGATCTTAGGACTGGATAGGTTGAAGATTTACGCATCACTCGGCTCAAGTTCTATCATGATCCCATCTTTGGTCAGAATGCCATCATGTCCCACTTCGTATCTACTGAAACAGGCATGGACGTGGCCAGGTTGATGAATGTAGTAGAAGACCACGACAGAAGTCTCAAAGGTTCGTTGGAAGAGACCTACCAGAACCCGAAGACACGCTAGAACTACTTCAATGTGTACACGAATATCTACCAGCCATGTTGCACAAACTCCTCAATCGAAATAACAGTGTGCGCACGACGTGGGATCCGTCCTGCAAAGATGCGAATGTAACTAATTTTCAATGGTTATCAACATCAAGGCATGGCCGACGAGACAATAAAATCCCGACGCGTGTCAGGATGAAAAATATGGCATCGCCATAAAGAGGATGTCGGCCCTACCCCTACACGGGTCTCTATGTTTAGGTGCAACAGTGGGTTTCGAACTACCAACATATCGTCTAGCCAAGTGTTTCTAGGCCACTAGGCCACGATGCGGATTGGTGATCCTGCAGTATTTATTATTGAGTTTTATACACTACAGATTACGTCCTTACATTTCATTGCTGCCACAGATATCATGTAGCTCTCGGGCGCATATTATTAATCTATCGGCATGGCAGCTCGACGAAGTAAACATGTGATTTTCTCCCGGCATCGATTGTTCATAAAACAGCCAATTTAACTACAATATCTTATCGTCTGCTGGAAGGTACACGTGGAGAAGTCATTAGTCCTGCAAGCAGATCTTTAAAGTAAAAACTTGCGATATTCAAGAATAAATCCAATGGCTTGGACATCCGCCTAGAATTAAGTAACTCTAATCTACACTAGCCATAAAGACTGTCACGTAAGGGTTATTTATTACAAACAGTGACGAGAATAATGCAAGAGTTTAGTCGGCATCAATTTCCTCCGCGATGTGAGTTTGACTACTTTCCACATTGTGTTCCTGATGTGTCCGAATACACTGTATTCAGCCAATAAGGGATATGGCCTGCACTTACTTACCAATAGGAGAAAGCCGCCTGCATACCCGATTCGTATAACTCGCCCGCACTTCAGACTTTTAGAATAGGATACAGTATCATACAAACACTAGAATCGCAACATCACACATTTTTGAGACTTCGGCTCCACTCCGGAAGCCCCTCAAGCGGAATGTGAAGAAGTTTCCCATCTAACAGGACCGACATCTAAGGACCCTTACCATCGTAATAAAACATTACGAAAGGCGTCAGTGAAAGCAAAATAGGAACACCTTTATGGGAAGGTGTCAGTGAAAGGAATGTCCTGACCTTGGTCGTTGTATTTGTAACATCTTCAATGTCTACATCGTCTTCTAGAGCTGGCTTTAACTTTTCAAATCGTTTTTCTTCAATGAAAGAATAGCATAAGTGAATAAATAATTAAATACCAGAAGATTTGCTGGTGAAATACAACTTTTAGTAACTTTAGAATCAGCCCATGATATTCGTTGTGAAACTTGATCTGCTGTTATCACATCATACTTACTTTCAGTTTCAAATTTCAATCCTTTCGATTCATTAACGGAAAGAGATTCAAATGCATGTTTGATAATAGAAATTTTAGGAACCCAAGCAGCCCATTTAGGTACAGATTTATCCTTAATATATAAACTACCAAATACAACTTGTAATAAAAATGTTGAAAGTACTATTGCTAATGCAGCTTCAGTTGATAATACAAGTGCTTCGACTGCTAATCCATACGAAGCTGATGTAACTGATTCCAATGTAACAATACCTAAGAAACGCACAATTCTCTTAAATCCACTTGATACACGTGCCATCGGATAACAGTAAATAAAAATATCAATGGGAAAAATGCTCCAACAGGAAGTTCAGCAAATATTTTGCTACTCAGATATTCAAATACATTATATGTACCACGAACCCTTTCACGATTTACTAATGCATCTTCACGAGGGAAAACATTTAACGTTTTCACAAGTGATTACATGGAAGAATTAATCGAACACACTTGTAATAAACCTAATCGTTCTTGAATTGTACGCTGGAAAAGTCCTAATTTCCAATATATTCCACCAAACAATACTGCACTCAGAAATGATGACATGAATCTTGGAACGTTTGTTTTCTTGTCTCTTATCGTTTTTTCCATGTACGTGATAATAACACTTTGATTTGACTAAATGGTCCCTTTTTAAGACTTCGTTCTTTAACCGAAGATATAACGACAGTAGTTTCACTAGAAGTACCGGTAGATATATCAACGTCAGGAGAACTCAAATCGACATTAGCAGTATTCTTGTGGACATATTCAGTGGAAGTAGATATGGGAGGACAGGTGGCAGCGAGTTTATCAATTCTTATCTTAGATACCGTGGCAGTTTCATCGGATGTGTAGTCGACAGAAATAAGTTGTAAATACCATTCGGCAGAATTAAATTGATTTTTCGGTGGTTGGAAACCAACAGTGGTAATATGATGTTGTACTTTATCATCAGAACCAGAATATACTTGTTTATTGCCGGCAATTAAAACAATGTCATAAAACAAAGAGAATCTTGAAATATTGGGTTGATGAATAGAACAAATAACTGTATGTTCTGCAAGTGCAAGCCATCGTAAAGTATTCAGTACTCTTTCTGCTTGAGTTGTATCAAGTCCTGATGTAGGTTCATCACATAGAGTTAGTTTTGGAGTTGAAATTGATTCAACACCTCAAGGCAATCTTTTCTTTTCACCTCCATAAATTCCTCTTGTTTTCTTATCTCCCACAAGTGAATCAGCAGCGGATACGAGTCCTAATCTTCGAATAAGTTGATCAATAAATTAGTTACGTTGTCCAACAGTCATATCGTTAGGAAGACGCAAACGAGCTGCAAGGTCAAGTGTTTCACTAGCAGTAAGTGAGTGAAGAATAAATCGTCTTGTGTAACATAAGCAGTAGGTACTTTTGAAGCGTCTAATGGAATACCGTTACAAGTGAAATTACCATGACGAGATACTGAAGGTGAAGTTTGAAGACGCGCGACCAGTACGTGAAATTCCAAAAGCATTTTGAAGAATAGATCGAGGAGAAAAATCATCATTTTCCTTCTTGGAAGAAAGTAAACATGTGATAGATGACCATTCTAAAATAATACATTCATCAATTTTTTCAGACGTCTCATTCACGTCGACTGTATCATTTGATTCTGAGGATTGACAGATGGGTAGTTTACGAAGATCAGCAAGTTGCCGTTGATGCTTCAAAGAATCTCAAAAAATATAAAATAACTACTCCAAGGTAAAAATGCTTGTTACCGTCGTTGAACTTATGACTACGCTCGTTTTTCGAGGACGTATAGCCTCAGATATTGCCATTACAGCCACTATTTCAGCTGCTGCTGCCATTTAGAGAATGTTTAGTCATAACTGACATTAATTTTGATCTTGCTCCATTAGGAGCATTACGTATACGGTCTCTAACTTTTCTTAATTGAGGATGTGCATTGTAATTTAGAACGATATATAAAAGGGCTAGACAGTATAAAATTAGGAAAAAGAAAGGACATAAAAATAACCCAAAAACATAAAAACATTTTGATCATTCTAGTGCATGAACAATTGAGTAAAATCGTACCATCCACTAGAGGCAACTAGAGAATAAAGAATGAACATCATCCAAATGTTAAAATTAAATATTGATATGACTGGTGGTCATGTTAGTAGAACGAATGTATACAAGTACGTTGATGAAAAGTTTAAAGAAGTAGATGTTCATGATTCTTTACTGGATGCTTTTGTTGCTGATTTTGCACATTCATTCTTTGCATTGAGAGTTTGAATGGACTTCTACTGTGCTGTTACGAGAAATTTGTGACTAACTCAATAAAAATAATGATTATATTATCCATTAATAATGTCTGATAGATTACATGTGATGCCATAGAATTGCTAATCACATGTCAATTCTATAAATTGAAATAGGTGCAGGACTAATGGAAGCATGTTGAAGAGAAAAATGAGTCGCGAAAACGTCTCGACAGGTTTTGGGGATGATTGCGGATGGATTATTTAGTTTATATTTTGGAACTGGTGTGATGGTCATGGTGATGATAGGGATGATAGTGAGAGTAAATTTTCAAAGCAGTTGTCTTCTTTATTTAGTTACGAATTCGCATTAATTGTGCCGTAGTTTTCATGACGTAACCGCTATTCATTTCGTGGGAGGAAATTGTCTGACTGCTTGTTCAGATAGAACGAGTTTGGTGAAGGAATGTCTGAAGTTAGTCTTGGAATGCGGCCGGCGGTTCGTGACACGTTTCAAATATATCTAGATGTAATTGGATGAAGCTCAGTTAGTTGGACTTGCTGAAAAACATTTAAAATCAAAATTTGAATTTTTATCAATACTCCAACCGGGGCAAAGGATGATAAAAAAGGTGTAATGGGTGAAATTATTGCATCTTCCGAAGAAGCAGAAAAAAATGTATACCTGATCAAGCATTGATACGCCATGAATTTGCGACGAAGATTTTACCTCAGACTGGGACAGAGAAAACTTGGAGCACCTTGTAGGTGCTCAACTCAGTGGAACAACTCCGAAAACGACTCAATACATGAATACAATCAACAGTCATAGCAACCGATCAATCAATAGACTATCCGAAGAGGGATTGCACGTTTTCATCACCGAGCTGGAATTAGTTTTTTAATTCTCCCAGTCATCCGCAGGCGTATTACCGACCATGAAGATCAATTGAGTAGCAACAACAGTAAACACTGCTGGTTCTACCGTCATCATTTCTCCATCCGTCCCCACATCACAACCATCTCCACGACAATGTTACACTAATGGCAACATTGAACCAAATTAAAATCTATTCCACCTCCATCACCTTCAACAACATCAGAAACATCACCACCGTCTCAACTGCATCACCACACCAACAAAATACAGCTTCAACTAAAAACACATCAGAACAGGCAGTGACCCAAAATGGTTGCCCACCCCCGAATAATATACGATCTACTCAAGTTAGGGGAAAGAAGCACATTGAACAACTTCAAACAGCTGTTCGCAGCGCTGAAGTCGTCTTTCCCAATTAATACTCTAACCGGGGCAAATGACATGAAACAATTTTTAAACGAAGGATGTATGGCTGCGAATGATCCAGGACGCAAATAATATTTAATCATATCACTTCATATCCTTTGAATTCATAATTCAACACCCTCAATTTCCAGAACCAGCCCTTGAAAATTAAACGTGTAAATACACGAGTATGTCCCACGACGGTCGTTGGGTGGTATGAATATGAACTGGTATGTACCATGACAGTCTGGAGGTCGTGTAAATATGAACGGGGATGAAGATAATAGTGTACAGAAATTGGCACAGAAACGTAAAAAGACAACAGCATCATCTTTATTCAATATAAGAAGAAAAGATGATTGCAATACTTGCAATCATCTTTTCTTCCTTGCATTCCTTTTTGGCTCTTAGTCATGGAAGCAGAACCACAGTTCCGTTCTCTGGATTGTTTGGATCGTTTACCGCCACAATTCCTATCTTACTGTTCAAGTGCGAGTCCAACTCAACTAGTAGTTTTTCAATTTGTTTCCCCCCTCTGCCACATGCAAGGCTTTCCACCAGGGGTCCTCATCAAAGTTTTGGAGGGCCACCCTATGTTAACGATCCTTGCACTTCTAAGTAATTTTGCCCAAGCATTGCAGAAACTAGTTGTGTTGTTCAGTGTAATCTTCAAATGATGATACCACTAGGTGAAGTCATCGCAACGGTTATCATATAGACTAGCCTGATTTAGTTCACGAGAAGATAAATTTAACGGTGGTTTATTGATATGAGGGGAGAAGGATATGGATATTTGCCAATAAATGATGGTGGAGGTGATGTCGTATTCTCAATGGGACATTCAATCTTTTGAATTGCTGAATTGGATGGTTGCTAAATGGTTTCAAGTAGTTTATCATAATATAATTCAACACTATGTCCTTCATGCACAGTATCATCCTTGAATTGATGAAGGAACTTGGAAAGGGGTAAGTTGTATACCGCAGCATGGTTTTGTAGTACAACCAGTGCAGTTTTATTGCGACATATTCTGAGAAGTACCATCAGTAAATGAACTTCGTTACTGTTCTTTTTGTAAACTCTGTTAAGTATTTTCCGGGCACGTCCCTTTTCGTTCCAGAAGAACAAAAGTGATTCCGTATGTTCCATATGATCCGAGTTCATTGCGGAAATGAGTTCACGCTTTGTCATGGTTGAAATGGCATTGTTGAAGCCAGAAACGGACGAAGATGATGAAGATGCGATGGTTGAGAAGGATTATGAAATTTATAATGATGATGACGCTGTTGAAGAAATAAAAATCAGATTCCAAAAGCAATAATGTTTTTTACTTTCTTAGATAACGGTTATCTTAAAGATAATGGTGGCGATATTATGATTGCTCTTACTTTTCGTTATACTTGGACACGTATTGTTTCAAGCTGAAATTGTCTTTCACGATATTTCCCTTGTTCATTACTACCACTCCAAACGGTTGGTAGCCCTCTTTCACGTTTTATAAGGTAATGTTTACCGCCAAGCCCAACTGTCACGGATCCACGGCAAATAGAAGGACGCATTATTATTGCCAAGCCCAACGGTAATGGGTCCACGGTAAATAAAATAAGTACGCACGAAACTGATCGTCAAACAGCTGCTCGCATAGCTGAAGTCGTATTTATTTTTCACAGGCATCATGGCACCACGAACAAGTAAGTCTGCAATAAAAACAAATTCGGGCGAACCGCAAACTCGACGTGTCTCAAAGAGACGAAGTGGTAGAGTTAGATCTAGTCCTCTAAATGAACGAAAAAATGAATCTGTATGTGATCATGATTCACCAATACGTGATCAACAAGAGTCTACGCCTCCAAACAGTCGATTTTTGAAGGAAGCTATTTCGTTACGGGAGGATTCCTGTTGTAATTTACGTTTTGCCATACTTCTTCCCTTTGCTTCCCCCTTTTTTTTTCTTCCCTTTCAATCCTTTTAATCACAGCTTCGGCCTTTTTCCCCTTTATGACCACCACCTTTTTCC
>JAULBU010041918.1:0-34385 GCA_032358235.1 Odonthalia washingtoniensis | reverse complement strand
ACCATGCGTATAACCGACTATACAATCAATGCGTGTCGTAAACGAAGAGAATTATGGAAGCGAAGAGCGTTACAGGCGCTGGCACTACATGTAAACATTGTCCATGTGATTGATGCAGCGCGTCGAGCGAACATTGAGCACAATAATGTTCAACTGATGCTTTGAAGATGTCATCTAGATTTAATATCAACATATATTCCAATAAGAAATGTCTAATAGATTTTAGATTCAAAAAGGCTGACATCGGAATAATAAGCAATATGATAAATTGGACCAGTGTTTCGTCAAGAAATCAGTATCGCTGTGACACACTGACAACTAAATGATCCTTTCTTTACCCTATGGCTACAACAGTGATATGGACAGATATAGAGAATACGATTGGGATGTTTAAGTCTCAAATGTCTGAGATATTCTGGGAAATCGTTGAAATTTTAAACGACTAATACGGGTATGTTCTACAAATGAGAGGTCAGTTTTTTCGGAGCAGAGCAGTGAAATACTCTAATGCGATCCGTGATGGTGGAGCCCCACTAGACAGTTGTGTCGAGTTCATTGATTGTACAAACATTAGAATGTGTAGACTGGGAGGGCCAAATACAAATCAACGATCAGTCTACTCAGGACACAAACGGATACATTGTTTCATTTATCAAATAATTACAACGCCGGATGGACTCATGTCTTCACTGTACGGACCAGAGGTTGGTAGGAGGCACGATCGGACTTTATTTCGGCAGAGCAGCTTGGAGGATATATTAAGAAATTTTCTCGAAATTAATGGGAGTAACTTTTATATTTATGGTGATTGTGCATATTTATTGCGCCCATGGATGCAACGCCCCTTTATAGCAGGACTAGCAATACCTGATCAGCTTTTACTCAACAAACAAATGAGTTCAGTCCATGTAAGCGTAGAACATAACTATCGAGATTTAAAGCAATATTGGATCAGCCAAGATTTTGCAAGGTATATTAAAGCTCGGCAAGCCCCTGTTAGTTTACTTTATAGAGCAGCCGCAATCCTTCTTAATTTTCATGTATGTATGTACGGAGGGGGTCAATTTATGAACGGTTTCAAATTGCACCTCCATCACTTGAGGAATACCTCAAAAATTAAATAAATTCAATTCAGCTTTTCTATCAAAGCGCCCACCAATTTTAAATTTTAGGTTTGCTTCTGATATTTTCAATTGTTTACTCTCCCATACTTTATTAGCCTCCCATTTCTCTCTTTCTAATTATATCTCTTGTTGCCTTAGGGATAACTTCTTTTCTTCTAGAGATCTTACCATTTGAAGATCTTCTTGTAGAAGTAAATTCGAGGCATCCATACCGTCATCATACCTTTTAGACTTTTTAGGAGTTGAATTCAGACTGTTGCGTGAACTAGAACCAGTTGCTTCCTTGGACATAGTTCACTGAAATTTCGTTTAACAGCTAAGAAACGTAATTCCTCACCAGCTGAATGCAATGCTGCTTCCCTTTCAGATATTTCGTTCCACTCACGTTTTTTGTTCTCCTCCCAATCCTTTTTTCTAACAAAAAATCATCTAATAGTTGCTGAACTTCTGAAATATCCTCGGAAATTCCGGATTTTGATGCATTTTCATTGTTTTCGTCTGTCTCTCTTTCACCATTGCACGAAATTTATCACGTAACGTCTTTACGACGGGTGTTTGTGTTTTTCCCATACCGAAGCGTCCACATTTGAAATGAATAGTTGTTGTAATCTTTTAAATAGTTTATCGGTTTCACCGTGTTCCGAAATTTGTGCCTTATGCACACCTACTGATTGTAGAAGAAGTAATTTGTATTGAGTTGAAAATGAGAACTTTTTATTCGTACCGCTTTTTGCATGTACAGAGATAGTACTTTCCACCTGAGTTGTAGTCAATTCGAAATTATTGTTTTCAGAAGGAGGGATAGTTGCAATAGTAATGTGGTTTGCAATAATTGGATTCGTCGTGGATTTGGATGTGCAGTTTACCGTTTTAGTGTCGATATAAGACTTGCAGGAGGAGGGATAGGAAGGATAGTTTTCATAACGTAGTTCGGAGTAGCAGAATTTGTCATGGCTGTTACGAGGTATTGAACATTGGCGAAAGTGCAGTGAAAAGACGTAAAAGAGCCAATGGTTATATTAGTTACATGTATACACAGGGTCTAAATGACAGCATCGAAATTGAGAAACGAGGTAAAGTACCGTGTAGGAAAATCAGCCGATTACGGGTGGCAGACGACATACTCCACTATTACTCCGCCCGGATCATGTTCAATTGCTGCCATGTAGTACAAAAGAAATAAGATTGAATGGAAAGTAGAGGAAGTTTCCAGCAAATGAAGGAAAACTTAGTTTGGAACATTTGTGGAGAATATATGAAAATGAAAAGAAAAACAATGCGAACGGATCATCATGAATTGGGCAAACTGTTCTCTGGCCATGACGAGATGTTTTACCAAACGACAGCAGAAAGGAAAGACATGCGTTGACTACGTACTGTCAGGACTACTTTACGGGAAGGTTGCTATGTTGAAAGAATAATAATGAAGGAGGTGGACTATGTAACGACTAGCAAATATCTGTTCAAGAAAGTTGAAGGTGTTAAGGACTTTCTAAAATATGCATATCCTCATCATATCATGACGGATGATGATCCAATACATAGCGGGAGTCATAGTTTAAAGTCGAGTTCTGGAATGGCAGATTGTACAGAAAGTATGTCACAAACTACATCGAATTTCAAAAGATCATATAACGATTGCTTAAAACCTTTTCAATTGATCGAAGATGTAGCCAGCAACATCGAAAATTTGACTATACGTATAAAGGAAGCGTTGCGTGAGGTGAAGAGAAAGATGTTGACTTATATGGGCCATCAACATCAGGAAAAAGTACAGAAAGTTTGCATCAGTGAAATCTACAGTGAAGCTAGAGGGCACACACCGGAAACATCAGGTATGTTAATAATGGATTACAAAACGAAGATTGAGCACATTCGTTTCAGAGAGACTTCTACAGAGTGTTATGGCAAAAGGGGGTTTTCATGGCATAGGGCGGTTCTATTTTATTTCGGAAAGGAAGAGGATATCAGTAACGCAATGGGAGAGAAAGTCGAATTCAGCACATTGTTTCTAGATCACGTGATCGAAAATGAATCTACGCTAGATATATTCGAATAAAAGTAGTTCATTGAGATCAGGAACACTTTGGTGGACTGGAAAAACCCGTTAAATTGAGGAATTACTTATGGAAGGTAGGAGAGGATAATTTTCTTTGTTGCTAAAAATAGTAGTCCATTCTGCTCTGAACCATTACATCTACTGTTTCGCGCCTTTGGGATCTCAGAAAAGATTGTAAGGCATATTGAAGCTAAAGATTGACATACTGTTGACCCTCTTAATCCTCATTACAGCTCATATAGACTCAATACAGTACGTTACAGACATTTCTGGATGTTAATCACCCTCTTCATCCTTAGGTACCACTGTAGTGATATATTCACCACTAAGCTTGCTTACTAATAACTCTATAATGTGATTTTGTTCAACGCCTTTTAGTATATCATTATCATCTGCATTAAAAAGATTAGATATTGACATACAGGAGTTCACCTCAACCAAAGTTGGAACCACATTTTCTAGAGATGTAATTTCTGATTCCATATACCTGTTTGACAATTCCCCAGCAGTGTGTGTACACATTGAATCTGTGCCAGTAATTATTCTCGTCGACTTTCAACAATTCTCGATAATTTCACCAGGAAGTTCTTTCCATAATGACTTCAGATATTTCATTGCAGTAAGCTGATCAATATTATAAATATTCTCCACGCCTTCATGAACAGAATCTAAAGCTCTGACGTACTGTATTTTATTGTACCTGCGTTTTAAAGAAGCAATAATACCGGCGTCCATGGGCTGTGATTTCGACGTTGTATTCGATGGTAGAAATTCGAGACGTACAGCTTCCAGCGCTGGAAGGCAGGCATCAGGTCTATGATCGGAGAAGTCATCGAGGAGTAGAAGTACCTTCCAATCAGGTGTACGATGGATGTATGCATCAAACTGCAGGAGTCACGTCAAAAGGAGAGACATATTCATCGACGATTTCTTATTTTCCCAATAGTCAAAGCCGAGTTTAGTCCCACTCTTTTTTTTGAAACAGCGCGGTTTCATTGTATTTCCAATGACCATTAATGGATACTTCTCTGAACCATCATAATTAGCGCAAAAAGGGCAATTCTCTTCTTATTCTTCTCCCTCCCGGGTAGAGCTTGCGCCGAAATTGTGCGATCGGGAGGCATACAGTAGTTTATCCCGGTCTCGTCTGCATTCCAGATGTTTTTAGGCTCATACAAGCTACATAATTCCTGAAGAGAAGGTAGAGATCTAGCAATTGCGTCATAATCTGCACCTGCAGCTTCCCCATACAGCTTTCCAGATTTTAAGTTCCATCGGTTCTGAAAGTCACAAAACCAGCCGTTACTGAGTGTGATATTTTTCTGTGCGTCATGTGACAGCAAGGCATTCACATTTGCAAGAAATTACTTAACTTTCTCTCGAATTAGATTAGAATTAATACAGCGACGGGAATGGTGCTGATAGTTGATCCAGGAAACCAAACGGGTTTCAATGACAGGCTGTGCCGCCCTTGTATTACGCTTAGAGTTGTTTCCCTGACTTACATTAGAACAAGAACGCCTAGACGAGATATGACAGGCTTAGAAATCGCCAACTTAGGATTGATCTCACGCTTTGCCCATTCCGCAATTGCTGTAGCAGTTGTTGAATCTCCAGAAATGCGGCGCTTGATGATTTCTTTTTGTACAGCAATGTTTTGATGGCTCGTTGAAAAGTTGCGGGCCATGATGGTGTTTAAGGATAGCGTATCGGATGGGAACTGTGGTTGATGAGGTGGGAATGGTTACAGATATGTAACTCTACCATTTTAAGTGTTTAAGTTTAGATATCTTTTTCTATACATTGACTGAAGTTTTTCATTGCTGAACGGATACTACTACGTGTACAGAATGAGTCTGTAACAGCATCATTCACAAGTGCTGAACGGATACCTCAGTATAAGTCCATACTTGATGTAGTTAGTAACGGCATCCTTAAAACAAGTACATAGTTACATAGGCGTGTCATATGCTGCGTAATATATGTACAGTACAATTTTACTGTACTGTGCATAGAACGGTTTGATACCGTACATCTGAAGTACAGTAAAGTACTGGGTAGTTCCTTGATAAAAGTTTTAGACCCGTAAAATATGTCCAAAATGTAGGTTTTCAAAACGACGGTGGATCAAGACCGTTCCTTACATCAAGGAAGGAAGGAACGTATATTCTGACCTCATAAAGAGGGAAAATCACAGTGGATCATGCTTAGCTCCTTACATTGAGGAATGTATTAGTTAAGGAATCATTTAATCGAGGAAGCACTGCACTGGGCATATTTTATGCTACACTTGCATGCACGGATAAAAATAGAACATCCTAAATTATGTGAACTATCTGTCATTACTGAAAACGCAAGTTGCTATCAGAACGAGATGTTTCCACTTGGAGCTTTTTTATTGCTGATCACCATGGGATATAGATTGATGAAATAATACATCCGGAGACAGCATGCGGTAAGAGTATCGTAGATGGGCACTAGTATCGATGAAGCAAGTTCATCGACATGTGCGAGAAACAGAGAGATATGTCACAATCCCTGTTCATATTGTAGACGCTTTAAATTCTGAACGGGGTGTTGGAAATTCTGCAGTCGAGTTGGTATACAGATAAAAAGGAACAGCAAAGCGATGAGGGGGATAATACATGCGGCATTGAAAAAAGGGTGTCAAAATTGTCACGATGAAGTGAAGTTACGTTTGGTGTTGTCTTTAATGGACATGTTATTGCCACAGTCTACCCGTAATCTGGTGGGGAAGGGACGGAATATGTTTTTACTAAACATGGAAGCGTCTCAGTAAAAATGCGTAATGATAGATGTGACAGGGAAATTTTGGAGAACGGTCAGCATTCAGAAAAATCTGATGAATTATAACTAGAGTCGTTTGCGACACTGGAAGAACCACTCCTAAAATTTGTGATATTGTCAGAAGACGTTCTTGTCGACTACATTAGTGATATTACTGGAGTTGTTGTGTGGTGATGGAGCGGTGTTTCCGATTTAAAACGACCGCGCATACTTAGAGGAAGTAGTGCGGTTCTGGAAGCAGAAGCAGAAATAGAAGCTGATGAAGAAGTAATTTTAAATGGCGATTCCATGGAGTGGAATGGTATACTGCCCCAATGTGAGAAGTGCAGACGTGTCTACAGGACAGAGAAGAGTTATGAAAAACTTAAAGTACGGTGCAAAATGGCCCGTGAGAAAGAAGATTGAACTTTGTTGAATCGAGAAGCTGAGATCACAATGCCATATATTTCGAAGGGGCAAATGCATATTCGAATAGACAAACACACGTGTCCATAATTGAAGAACATACTCGTTCATGATGCAGTAAAGGAAGAAACGGAGTTAAAAAGGGGGTGGGCATATCGTCCATCACAGAGTGTGTTTGACGCTTTGCAAGACTCTTCTCCTGAGGGGAAGAGTCTTGGAACGAATACAACATAAGTTGTTTATGTCGGAAATACAGGCATGGGTTATCACCGGAATGGAGGATAATGGTAAGAAGATGAGTGCAGCTACTATGTTACACGCGCTTGATTAAAAATATCTCAGAAGGTATGCTATACCTTCTGAGCAGCACATAACACAGGCTTTGTCCTCAATATTGAAGAAATGTAGGGAAATAAATAAAGGAAAAGAGAAAAGTACTGATGGTAACGCAGGTAAATGTATTTAGGTAGACGAGGAGCAGAACGTGGTTACAGAAATAGGGATGGGGACGACAGACACCGTTTCCGCAGATTTCGCAGTGGAACCTGAAAGCAAATCACGGAAGGATGAAATAGTAAAAGGGAGATCATGGAAAAGAATTCCTCCAAGATACGGAGAGTGTTTACGTTCTATAGTATTCGCAAACAGACAGCTGCGGCCCGGTGATGCAGGACAGCTAATGATTCAACGTATGGAATATGTGGATGGGGTGCTGCCATCCGACTTCCCATCTAATACCACAGTACGTAGTAAGGTATATAGTTTGAGAAAGGAGGTTTCGTGGTAAAGAAAGCGGTTACCATTATGATAAAGAGGATTGGAAACACGTTGCAGTATTCATTTGAGAAATGAACTCTCGACGTGTCATGATAATGATGTGAAAATCAGGATTTATAATGCAGAATTATTATGTGCATCATTATGTGCTTTTTATAACAATATTAATTGTAGTGACAACGTCGTTGTATTCTATATTCCAAAACGAATGGTGATAGATTATTCAATTAACGAATAAAATTTTTCACACGTGTTGATCCGAATAGAATCTACTGTAGTTATTAATTCTAACTAACAGCATGATTATATTTACACGTGTATTAATTTATCTCGGTTGGAACCAACATTTGATTCCGGTATACATACCAATGCCCAGAAGCCGGGGGACGATTCAATAAAAAGTTTGACACGTTTACGACATTCATATTTTCATCAGAAAACGACCAGTTTATCACTGGAAATAATTTCCAATTATCGCGAGCGAAGAGTGAAAGAGACTTACTTGAAGAAACGCCTAATTTCGACTAACACTCGAGAATTAGAGCAAGGGTGACTTAGCGGTCACTTGTAAGTCTTAAACCAGCGGGGAATGTCTGGGATACTAACGTACCCTTGAATACAGATCCTTTAAGGCTTGAATGTATCAGGGGAGGATCAAATTTGCATATTGAGATACTCTATAGGCCGAATACAATTAGATCGAATTTTCAGACTACTTTACATTGTTCTAACATTGCTAATCCTTACTTTATCTTTGACATTGCTATCATTAATAATAATAATGATTTGTAGTTTTTCTAGTCCGATTTGTGAGTAGATTTGATAGTTTCAATAAAAAGATTCATGGTGAATGACAACATCGTCTTAGTCGTCCATATCTCTTTACACCAATCGTCTATCACCATCACTTTCACTACTTACAAGAGGAGGAGAAGAAAAAGCAAAAAGAAGAAGTAATAGGTAAAGCTGTTATGTTTGTTCTCGCCGACGGCATTGATTCCGACTCTGTGTCATTATGATTTTTGTTTTTGCCGTCCCTGTTATGCGTGCTCTGAATTTCACGTTCACCTCGTTTTATAGTAACCAAATGACAAATGCCATCGGAATCATCAGCTGACTTATACAGTCATCATACACGCCGCTTTATATTAACCGTCTTCATCGTCGACCACTAGTAAACCATTAGTTATCGCCGTCCTGGGTCATCGCCATCCACTAATTTTATCTGTCATCTCTTATGTAAGCGTTCACCATGATTACCATCAACTAATGACCTTCATCCATTATCACCATCAACTAATGATATTCGTCCATTATCACCATCAAGTACTCACCGTCTTCCGTTGTTATAATCAACTACTCACCTTCATCCCTTATTACCATCATCAAAAACGACTACTCATATCTTTTTTCCTGTCTTTCCATCATCAGAATTTTAACCACGAATGAGTATATATATATCAGCACATCGTCACCTTCATCAGTTTCGTCGGCATCACCATCATCATCATCCACATCATTCTGATCATAATCCTGATCCGTCATCTCATTTTCTAAGGGATTTCTCACTCTTTCCCTCAGTAAACTGCCGACAAAAATTAACGTTAGAGGTTAATTGGTTCTGCGTAATTTAACCAACCATTCAAAATCAATTGTCACTTATTTCAGACAATGATGTGCACTGGTTACATGGTAGCCGAAAACACTATCGAGCTCATTAAGTAATATCGCTGTTTTATTGACGTAATCATCATCAATGTCTTGAATTATTTGTGGTAGAGGGTTATAACTATTTTCACTATCGTAGTGCTTTGCACGAAGGATACAATTATGAACATATGTTGCATGCCTGCTTGTAAATACGTTACCATGTTCATCATGTGGAAGACAGCTACCAAAGAACGATATAGAAAATTGATTCAATGGACGTTGAAACCTTTACAATATATGTCGTGATAAGTTGATAAACACCCTTCTTTAAATGTCTAGCACCAATTAGTCGCAAATTAACTTCTCTTTTGTTTATTGATGGTAATTATTTCTCGTTACCGGTTTACTAAATTCAAATCGATCGACTTATAAAGGGACAGGAAAAAATATCCGCTTTCATGTGTTGAGTAGAGCAGTACGGAATAGAAAAGAGAACATTGTAACACTGTACCTTCGTATAGTTCCACCGAACTGCGACATGTTTCACGTTTCGAATGCCATCTGTACTCCAACTAAATGCTCCTTGATTATCCTTGTAAATTACAGTAGGTGTATGAATTACTTCTATTAGTTCTCGTATTAGTGAGATTATCCACCAACCAATTTTTACGGCTTCACTAAGAGCGACATATTCGGCTTCCATAGAAGACAGTGTGACACAAGACCTCTTGCAAGATTTCCAACGGATTTTTGTAGTGCCATTTTGTATTAGAGTTCCAGAAGTTGACTTTCTATCTTCCTTGTCTCCTACCCAGACGGCGTCTGAATATATAATAGAGGCCCATCAAAAATTGAGAGTCGCAACCTAAAGGAGATCGTCTTCCGGAAGTACCGAAGTACTCACTTTGCTGCGATCATTTCCATCTTGTATGAACAGCATTAGAAATTTTCGGGCGAGTACGTGTAGACAAGAAAAGGAGAGCACCAGTTATTTTTGATACAGCTTTATGTCAACTTCTTGTTCCATTTCATTCTTTCATTTTGGTTCTGTCAAGGAAGGCGCATCGACTACACGGAAAGCAGTTAGAATAAACCAAGCAAGAATGTCTTTATTGTAAAACCCTTGATATAGAAGTGCCCTTCTTTATCATGGATAAATCGCACACCCAAGAAACTATTTAGAGCACCTAAAACCTTGATATCAAGGTTCTTCGCGATGTCATGTTTGGCTTTAAATATCTCACTGTTTGATGGACCAAATATGATAATGTAGTCAACATATAACAACATGTACTTATTTCCGCGCTTGTATACACAAGGATCACTCTGCATTGCCTTGAGGTTTAGTTTTTCCATCACTGTAAGCCACTTACAGGAGCAAAGTCGTGGTGATTACTTCAAACCATATACACGCTCTCGCAATCGAAAAGCTTTTCCAGCAGGCAATACAATCTCAGATACCTCAGGTGGTGTGGCGTATAATTCTGAGTCAATATCACCACACAAAAATGCAGTTTCCACGTTTATTTGGTGGATAATGAATCCATTGCAAATTTCTGCAGTAAGTGCTGTAAGAACTGTCATAAAATCCAGCACCGGAGCATCGGTGGTTTCGCCTTGGACTTGTAGGGAACCTCGAGCCACTAATCTTTTCTTGTATCGCCCAACATCCATCCATATATCTTTTGATTTTGAACAAAAATCGAGTCGAAATAGACTTGTGCCCTAAACGCAAGTCTGTCACATCCTATGTCCCATGACCCTGAAGCGATTCAAGTTCCTCTCTTATACCTTTCCTCCAATTTTATGCTTGACTTCCTTCCAATGCATACCTTACCGATCTCAGTTCATCCAGTGTCATAGCATTGCGTTCAAATCCAGGCTCATATCTGGACGCAGTATTATTTCTATCACGAGATGGATTGTGACCAGTTGTTTCGCCTGTGTTTTCGGTACCGATAATTGGAAGAACAGTAGTTTATAGCTGGTCATTTTGGTTAGAAATTTTATCTTCAATTTTCTCGCTTTCGCCATATGTGGATGGTACTATCGGTACGTGTGTTAGCAAATCATTATCTGACTCTTCGCTACCCTGGTGATCGGTATCCGAATCGCTGTCCGAATTCTCGGAACTTTCTTGGATTACGTCAATGTCAGCGTTCTCTCCAAAAGAAATTTCTAAAAGAGAAGTTGCATTTTTGTACTAATTTGAGGTAGGAAACTTGTCATCATTCACTTTTACGTACATCGCAATTTTTGCCGCTTCTTGGTTTGGTAACCACATACGAACCAAACTATTTTCAAAACATCGAAGCAATACGCCACGCTCGCTTCTATTTCCAAGCTTATCCCGCTTTTCTTTCGGATATTGTAGCCATGTTTCACTTCCAAAAACTCTGAAAGTGTCTACACTTGGCAGTTTTCTTGTAAGTATTTCCAGAGCAGACTTAGTGATCTTGGAGACTTGAAACAATTTTGAACATCTGCAGAAATTATAACTTCCTCTGCTCAAAAACACTTTGGCATCCTTGGTTGGACTAGTATTAATCTTACAGCGTTCCCCAATTAAGTTTTCCCTTTCCCCCATACCGTTAAGTTCTGAATGTATTCTGTTATTTCATGCCATTCTATACCATGTTCGAAAACGCAGGCCTTGAAGGCTACATATTCTCCACCGCCGTCTGAATGCACACTCTCAATTGTACAATTGTACATTCGAATCTCCTCTCAAACCAGGCTTTGAACAACTCGAAGTGACGTTCTACATCAATCTTTTTGTTGATGGGAACAAATTTTATGAAACCAAAATATTCGTCTATGAATGTCACATAGTAGCTTGATCCCCTATAGATGTAACTGGCATCCGTCCAGAAAAATCTGTATGGATGAAATCGGTGGGCTTCGATGCTCTTATGAGATTGTAGTGCGATTTGCACTTGTTTTGCTTGCCCATTTGACACAACTAACATATATCACTATTATTTTTATCCGGCATCATAATGCCTTCCAGTGTACCCTCCCGAGCCATCTTTCGAATAAGAATGCTGATCATGTGACCCAGGCCCTTGTGCCAAGTGTCCTCACTTTCTTTAGTCGTCACCATAGCCACGGAGATCACCAATGGATTTACTGTGTCGTTTATACAGTACACGTCACTAAATATCGATCCGGTGTATAGAAAATTCTCCCGGCACGACAAATCACAGCCACTTTTTTTGAAAGTTACAGCATAGCCATCACGGCAAAACTTGGACACAGAGACAAGATTGGTTTACAAATTTGGAACATGCAGAACCTCCTTCAGTATCAGCAAACTTGGGTTATTTCCTGTCGAGTTTTTCTGTTTACTCTCATGGAGTTTAGGCATGCCGTATTGTAAATCTTGTACTTCATTACCATTAACCATGCTAATTTGACGTGCCGAAATTTCTTCCATGTTGCTCAACATATTTATCGAATGGACCATTAGTTCCGATGCTCCTGAATCCAGAAGAAATGACTCAAGCTTTGTTTGGCTACAAATTGCCATCAACATGGATGAATGTGCACCAGTGCTGTCCGAATCTTCCGGAAAATATTCTCTCTCACTTTTTTGACAGCAGAAATTTTCTATGTGACCAATTTGGTTACAGTTGTAACAAAGTAGATTATCCTTGCGCTTAGAACCCTCAGAAGGTTCTGTAGCCTGGTTACGGTTAGGTGCATGGAGTACCTCAACTGTTGAAGTTCCGCGTTGGCCTGTGGACTTCCTTCCGCTACACTTAAACAACCTCTCATCCTACTTTTGAAGCAGTCGCGCCGATACGTCTTCCCATGTAAGTTTCTTGTCATGAAAAGAAACTTCAAGAAGTTGCAACTGCTTGAAGAGAAGAAACCGCAAGACCATACGAGGATTTTTTGTCTTCTAATGAGGCAAGTAGCATCGGTACTTGAAGTTCATTTGGTATCACACAGTTCATGCTGCCCAGCCGATTGAACAAATCTCAAAAGCATCAATTAAATGGAGCATTGCCTGATTTCCATACTGCACCATCATCAATTTAGTTTTTAACTGTACGCGAGTAGTTACATTGCTTATGGAATGGGTCTGAGGAAGGAGCTTCCAAATACCGTACGGATTTCTCCTTTCTGTCAAACAAAGGTAATGCGGCTTGTATTCAAGTACTTGGATGATAATGGCTCTACCTTTTGCCAAGTTTCACTTCCCGTCCTCAGTGTCACGGATACCATCCATTTATGAAGTGTCCTCCTCAACTACAGACAGAAGTTCCTTCTCTTCCGAAGCGGCTTCAGTGCGTGCGACCTAGAGGTGGAAATATTTCTCTGGCTTTCCAAAAAACTTGAAAATTTTCTTTTGTACCTCCATGGTACAGCGCAAACATAGAAGATATGGAAACAATAAAATATTTCGATGGCACAGTAATAATTGATAGAAGTAATGTAAAAATGCTGTGACAGATTGCTAGCGTTCATCTGGGCCCATAACCAGTTGCAAATTATCTTCTCTTTGGTTTTTATTGAAGGTTATTATTTCTCGTTATCGGTTTACTCAATTCTAATCAATCAATTTACATAGGCACCCGAACACTCAAATTTGTGCTAATTATCATACTGAATTGCCAATTCGCATGACTGGCATATTTGTCATAAAGCACTTATGTCAGTCTAGGTCGTGCATGGTTTAATCAGATTAGTATACATAATGGATACATTTCAAGCAGCCATTATTTCATCGGAGTAAAGCTGCAGTATCTATTTCATACTGTAATTGTCCTTACACCTTTATAGAGACAACGTTATCAATTCATACTATGAGGGATAGCATATGAAACGTATAGAGGCATTCAGATTAAAATTCTAACACAATTGACATGATACATGGCAGTTGAAGTACAGTAGTTGATCAAAAACTCTCTCCGAGGTAGCGACTCTTTCAGTCTCTTCAAGTGTTTCTTGCTACGGATGACAGAAGTGAGAAGAGACTCGCGTGATACATCCAAACTCTCATCTTCGCATCGTAATTCTTCCACAAAAGGACAGTATGCAAAAATCTATGCAAGATAACGGGATGCCATGTGATCGCATTGCTCAGAACCGCCACTGTCTAGACTGGCAGTGCGCACTGTACGTGCGTATATTTTCGTCTGTATTAAGCGTGCCATAGAGGGTACGCAACTTTTCTAGTCAACACGAATAAATCCTTTCTTGTTGTAATCTAGGTATCATGAACCACTCTACGTTGTCCAAGATTCACTTTGCGACCGTCGAAATAGTTACATGCATGCAATATCGCAGTTTTTCGTGCACCAGTTCCAATAGTAACGAATTGAAACATTCTTTGGTCAATTTGGTTCATTGCGTAGATTCTGTCACTCGTCTTGTTCAATTTCTGAACAGTAACCAAAAAACTATCTCCGTCCCACCCGAGAATTGAAATGATTATAAACAATGAACTAAAATCAGAATCATCATCCAGTGTAACCAAAACTCTATCGTCCATTGTTTGTGGGCGAACCATCAATTCCACTGCTTCACCTGAAAGCAACACCTGGTAATCGGAGTGCCTACATCCTTCAATATTCTGTGACTTGAATATTGCTTTCTGAAAAAGCTTTGATGTTCCTTTGTCAAATGATGTTGTCACAGATTCATCAAATAATTACAATGAAGTGATTCCAAATGACAAAATTGTTTCATCACCAAGAAGAGATGTTGATGTTCCCATTTTTTCCTTTTGATATCATTGCTAGTAGGAATGGCAAATCGTAAATGGATAGTATCTGTTTACGATTTTCCTTTTCAGAGAATGGGGATGAAGTCTAGAAACGGTCCAAAATGGAATCAATATGTCTATTCATCACTTAGACAATATGTTTGTCAACTACCTCTTCCAAAACGGTCCCACAAATTGATACGTCATAACCAGTGAAAAACAGCTGTAGGCCTCTTCGTACCAATTTCTGTTTGTCACCGTCCTCCTCACGAAATAGTCTCCAAAGATCGGAAACCCTCCGAAGCCAATCCTGTCTGGCACATTGTATAACTGTCGCAATGTGTTTATTTGCGTTCGTGTCACGATATATTGAAACCTTCAAAGGCTGATGTTCGACTTCAAATATCATCTCGGCGACAAAGAGGAGGTAACCGAAGTTTGGAACAGTATGAATGAACAACTCCAATAAACGATGGAGATTTTGCAGATCCATGAAACATCTCAGGGATGGATGTTCATTGCAGAACTTGGACACATTCTTTACGAATTTTTCTACCATCGTTCGTGGGGTACCGACATATTTCAAAGTATCATGACAATGAACGAAATGAAAATCGTAATTTTCATCAAACTTGGAAGGCAACCAACTTGATAACGTTATGAGTTGATTGAAGTCAGAAAGAATACTGAATTATGGCATTGGTTCATGTTGAGGGAGAGTAACAATGAAGGAAGAATAGTTATAACTGCATACAAAGTCGACATTGTCAAGCTGTTGACACCCTTACTACTCGGGTTATATATTTTTCTGTGCCCTGTAATACAGAATCGCTTCAGTAATATACACAAGGTTAAGTCCAACAGTTGTTTCAATTGTTGTGGTGGCAGCTGGCGGAAGGAAATTTGAAGCATTCCTTCTCTCAGGCCAGTAATACAATTGTCAGGTGCAACGATATTATTGTAATATTGATCAAAGTGATTGGGAACAACACGGTCTCCATTGTCTATAAGCTGGATTTGTGATCTAACATTTGGCAATTCAATAGAGATCTTTCTTAGCGGCCATATTCCTGCCTTCAAAATATCCATAATTTAACTGTCGTACATTCCCATGTAAACAGCCTCCTCTGCAGACATTCGGGAACATCGTAAGACTAGAGATCGAAACAAATGTAGATTGTATGAAGATTATGAAGAGTGTATAGAAGTTGAATATTCATACATGCCGTATGATACAGATTTGTCAGCATTATCCTCTGTACGATGGCAAAAAGGCAATTAGTATATGGTGAGCGATCACTATGTTTCATGACATCTACTGCACAAGATTTTGCGGGGTAATTACCGTCAAAACCTACGACTTGTAGAAAAACTCGAACTTTTCTCCGAAAGCATCGGTTTCTTCAAATCCAGATGTTGATCCTTCAATGGTATCACTGATAAGGTTATTCAAGTTCAAATTAGTAGACATTCTAGAAGGGATTCGTGAAAGTTGGCGAACTGCAGCTACACTCCTCAGGACAGGGAGTGGGAAATAAACGGGCAGAATGTTGTAACCACCAACGAAACCTCTTGGAAACAAGAGAGTATTTGGATTGAATTCGTCACATTATAGCAGGAAGCGATAGACTTAGTATCGTTTTTTGCTTGGTAGCAACCCAGTATTTGAACGGTGCGATTTTTGATGTGTTTTATGGATTCATCACGATTAATGAGCTTTTCATTAAGTATGGAATGTACATTCAACAATACTTTACACTGTTCTTCTCGAAAAGGATAACTTTTCTTTACCTAAAATATGAAGTCACCATTGACTGATGTACTCGTACGCCAAAATCTGTTGACATAGACTCCATAAACATATTCGAACTGCCCTGTACCTGATGAAGAAAGAACGGTACATAAATCCCCAGGAAATATGGATACGGTTGTATTTGATTGCGTGTCACATCAATTTTTTTCTCTTGATTAACGTAAAGTCCTCTTTCCCACTTTCGCTGCAACTGATGAAGGAGTAGTTACTTGTTGTGTTAACAATATTATTACGTCCTTCAATGAACCTTGAAGAAGACTAGTCGAGGGTTCACAACGATGTTTCACTCTTCTGGATGAATCTATAGATTTTTCTGCTGGTATCGCACTCCACATGGCACATACAATTCTACTAAATTCTACTTCAACTTCAGTTGAAAGCTGCCCAACCGATATGTAATTGATAATAGAAGTTAGATTTGTAGAGGGATCCATTAATATAGTTATAAATATGTTGTCATCTAATTCACAAACATCTTCTAAATCGTTGTCTTGTAGGTACAATGGTGATAGTAATTTTGCGCTGTTGTCAGCTTGTTGAAAGACAGGTGCGTCAATTATTGATTTAAAATGTTTTCTGTCTGTGCTATTTGTTGTAACCGTAGAAAATGATGATGATCTGTCTGGGAAAAGAAGAATATTTGTGGAGAGACAAGACACATCAGTACATGCCCATATGCTTATTTTAATTACCAGAACTGGTTTCAATGTTTCCCTTTTACCTGATTCTTCATTTCATTTTACATCATCATCTTCTCCACCTACGGCGTGATCAGTTGGCAGTTTCGTTGCGTTTTCGGCACGTAATTGAAGGGAACTTCACTTTGAGAATATGTTTTTGTGCAAGAAAGACCAAACATTGGAACGGACTGTATTATGAGAAGTCAGGGGTCGGTTGTCGCAAATTAGTTGAAGTAGTAGCGATGCCATTGAATACGGTTTCACAGTGAATCTCACTCTTCCGTGTAAAATAAGCACACCAAGAAGGGACTTTACTGTATCCTTCGTTAAGTTGAGCAGAATAGCTGATTTGTTTCTATTATTGTCATGATCGTCATGTTCACCTTGCTGTTCGATATCACTTCTGTAATGTCGTTTTCATTGTCTTCTATTTCCACGCCATTCTTGTACGTCAATAATCCTTCCATTGTAGAATCGTCTACATCTTCATAATCTCCTTCGGAGCAACAATCATCTTCATCAATACCAGGACAAGAGACCACATTTATGTCTCCATTCATTTCACAATTGTTGCTGTTATTTAATGAAATTGGTTGCCCAATATCTTCTTCTGCATAGTCCTTTGAGGTTATATCAACAGTTCAAACTATAGGGGACGATTGATAAAACATAGTATTGTATTTATCATCCCGAACTGAGAACATGGCGGTAGTCATAGATGCACGGACTCTGTCGCGCCATGCAACTACATCCGGATCAAACCGTCTCCCTCTATTTAGTCTCTTGTTGATTACGTTCATGTAGGGTGATACAAATGATGTTGCAATGAAGATGATGACATTGGTGAGATTTCGATAAACGACCATAAAAATCCAAATGTTCGGACGGTATAACCAATTTATGAAATTTTTGCCCATAATATGAGCAGTACTGTACATTTTTCATGAACTGTACCATTTCATGCGCACATTTTACACGTACAGGTTGTGCTACATTCTCACAACGTGCAATTACTATAAAATTATATGGATTATAATTTGAGGGATAATCAGCAATATTTGAATACATGGTTCTCTTTTTAAAAGAGATCTGAAAGTATAAACTGTTAAAACAACATACGTCACATTCAGATTCATGGTCAAGTAATAACATCATCTGGTCACTTAAGTGATTCAATTGAATTTTGAGATGAAATAGAAGGAGAAATAAGCTTTCAACGCTGAGAATTTATCAATATCTGCGACCTCATGTAACAAAGACTGCGAATGTTTCCAGTTCACGAATACTGAAGGTTCAGATTTGGAACATGTTACGGTATGTTCTTTGAAATTGGCGGAAAATGTGGGGAAATTGACTGAATCAACTGTCACAGTAGAAAATGATATATCACCTCTGTTCTTGTATACTGTGAAAAAATTTGTCACACAAAGTAAAGAAAAGTAAAACCAATAATAAAAAATATCTTCAATGAATGAAAGACTTCATATCGGTGATTCTGATTTCATACGCCTCCATCTACCTATATTTTCATGCAGATTGGGAGACAATGTCGATGGGAGCTGATACCGTTCCGATTAAATATTATAAACGGAAATGACGGAACGAATGCAAGAGGAACGAACCGGAAACAACAGTATTTTCATCATTTTAAATGGTACCTTCCAATTTAGAAAAGTGAACGACTATACGGTAAATCGAAAAGAGCAACATTTTCTTCATCTTTCGTTTTTAACGTTACATTGTAACCTTCGAAAATTAAAGTCTATAAATTATTATTTCATCGGCACCCGTCTTCAAATCAATGCCACACTCATTTCTTTCTTGCATATTGTCGTTAACAATGTTTCTTTGTTCGTAGTCTGCAACATAATACTTATACCGTTCCACAGGTACGTTCATACATGCACCTTTTAAAAAATTGTTTTGTTTCCTGGGCGCAGGAAGCAAGGAGTATTTAAGGAGATAACTCATGGATAAATTTAAACTTTTCAATAGAAACAGCAATACCATCGTTGCTGATATAATCAATCCTGCTCGTCATGACACTCTTGAGCATGATGGAAATTGCGTATGATTGGAGAGAAGATAATTTGGAGTATTGTGTTTTTAACACTTTATAGCACGTTAAGAACATAGTATAAACTGGTGTAACAATTCGCCGAACTACGCCTTCATTTTCAATAATTTCACCATCACCCCCGTTTTAATGACCACGATGGGAATCAATATCCTCCTCGTTAAATTCATCCTCTATCTGGGCATCCTTACCATCTCCATCATGTTCGTCAACTATGTAGCTACTTTCACTACCATGGCAAGTAATGTTTTTCAGATATTTTTTATTATGTTTGGATACACCAACTATAACCTCGTGTTCGATGATTAAAATCATCTCCAGCTGGCTGCCGATAAACCGAATCATTGCCTCAGTATTTCTGTCATCAATTAATTTGTTTTTGGTAGTTTCTTTTCCATAATCGTTCAGATCACCAAGTCATCCTTCATCATCATAGGTGCTCCTTGAAATTGAATAGGTCGTCCATTTCTGTCATTACAATCTGCACTGTACTTTTAATTACTTTTGATCAATTATTTTGTCAAATCGATCCCACGATACAAATGCATACAACAATTCCTCAAATAACCCAACCTTGGAGTTATCCCGACTTCGATGCATATGAGCAATTACATGACTGAACAATCTCACGGACACATGAACGGCAATCTCACCCTTTCCACTGCATACATCTTCGCTTCTACTTCTCCCAACAGTAGTCTAAATTCTTTTTTCTGGCTGTTCCCACATGATTCATTTCGATATATCCAAGTCGTATCGAGTCTGGTGTGGATATTTCATTTGTATCATCTAGGATAGACTCCACGCTTTAAAAATTGCGGAACCTGTTGTTCTGAGCACATATTAACATAGACACTTCAATCATTCCACGTCTAAATGTACTGAGAGTCTCTCCTGTATTAGAAATATACCTATCCCTAGGCTGACGTTTTGCTGAATGTTTGGAAAACACCATAACAATTATTCCAAATACAGCAGCCTCAAAAAATTATCGGCACTCACACCGTTTAATACCGTAACTAAATGACCTAATGTACAACGTTCAATTACTTCTTGCAGACCAGATGCAAAACAATTTACTGAAAAGTGGCAGTTTATAGTCTAAGAGTTTCATCTTCTCACTTGCTCCATTCTTTGACAAAGTCTTCGACGTTCCACAAATTCCTTTAATTGTTGAAACATCTGTTGAAATTGTTTGCAATATATGTTTCATGTTTGCATTTGCTACATGTACTACCTTCAAAATGCCATCAATTCTTTACTGTAGTGATTTCTCCAGTTCTACAATCATTTCCCGTACCATGGTTCCATCAGACAATTCTTGTATCATTGTTGTCATTGTGTTGGATTTTTCAGATACGGAGATTTAAATATTTGTGGCATATACACACAATACTTTTTCTGTACTTCATCATAAAAATATATGAATTTCTTCATGTTGAACGTCTTAAATTGAAATAATGTTTATGAAATAATTCTTTGAAATAATGCTTATGAAATAATTCTAACGATAATAGAGTAATGAATTAAAAGGAACAAAACTTATACAATAACACGTAAGGGCACTTTTTGATATTCGTGGTTACAAAATATTTGTTAAATCCTGTGTTATGAAAAAATGTGAAGTATTTTACTCTACAGGAAGCCCCCGTGATGACACGTTCTCGAAATTATGAACTGTGTCCTATGCAACTGGCGTCACACATCAATCCTCATCATGCAAGCCTATGGCCAAGTTAGGGAACTTCTGACTACCTTGCATGACGATTAGATTTGATACTGATTGCCGAAACAATTTCTTGCTCTTCTTGAATCCTACTTGGATCCTATAGGATTCAGGAAGAGCAAGAAATTGTTTCTTTAGTCGGTATCGACTGTGAATCCCACTAGTCTAGTAGACTAGCGGGTTTCACCCCGACCTTCACAGTACACAGTGGGTTTCAAACCACTGCATAAACCATTATACCAAACCGTTTATAATCTTCGCGTGTCAAAAAACAATTGGGTACTTAAAGGAAAGAAATCAAAATTATCACAAATAAAATAAAGAAATCAGTCTTCAACATGAATTTTACTAGATTTTTGCATGGCACACATTTGGAACATCTACCTCCATATTGTGAAGCTGTGACAAAAGTGTACCATATGAATAATTTAAGTAAAATTATTGGTAGTACTATGCCAGGTTGGAAGAGAAATTTCATCCTAATTAGTGAGTCAAATTTGATATTTGTATCCATCATAAAATTTAATGAAATTTTCCATGTGGTACACATGTGGTAAGCCAGTTTTCCTATTGTGAACTGTTCCGAAAGTGGTAAGAGGCATCAGTTTGACCTTACTAATTTGCGATAAATGAACTTCATGTGAAGATCTGAGCTGTCTTATATCATCATTTGCAGATAAAGGACTTCCACTCGATGACCCGATCTTTTCATCAACCCTGAGGGTCACGGTGTCCAGCCTCCTCAAATACGGCACGTAATATTTGTATCATAGCACCCATAGAATCTTCCAACAACGCTTCCAGACGACCAGTCTTATGGTATTGAGAAAGTAAATTCAATATTAGTATCGATGTTTGAGGAGTTCATTACAGCGTTTTGGCAAACTGAAATATGGTATAGTTATGCTTAGTTATTTTCCGCCACGTTTCAAAAAATAACGCAAGCATTTTTTCAGAGACATTTGGGTTTGCAAATTGGCAAAACAAAAATGTGTAAAACAATGGTAAGAGAATTATCTATGCAAACAGGAAGGGCAGTACAGAAACGAGGGAAAAAATAAAATAAAAAGATTAGGTAAAATGCAAACATCCTTCAAATTCCATTTGAAAAAAGAGGGAAATTGAAAAAATTAAAATTCTAGGCAAACATCGTTAAAAAACGAGAATTGAGACAGGAAACCCGATCTCAAACCCCAACACAAAAAATGCAGAGGAGCTACATGGTGCCAAATCGCCGATCTACTTAGCCTCCCGAGCGGGATAACAAAGCGTAGAAGATACAATTGTGACAAAATGACTTCCTGTTGCATAGTACTAGAAAGCCTTTCCTCTCCATGTAATTGGATGGATCTGGAGAGGATATTTACAATACGAAGTCCGACACTTGGTGAAATATTCTTGGAAACAACAGAACATTTCACTTTTACATATGGTCACTTGGTGACTGAATTAAAAACTGAACTACTTACGGAGAGGGCTGGAATGTACGCAGAGCGCATCCAGTCCAATGGCGCTCCATTCGATGGTTTTGTTGGGTTCATTGATTGCACGACGATCAGGATGGAACGTCCGGGCGGAGTTAATGTACTACAACTTTCTTGTTATTCAGGGCACAAAATAATGCCTTGTCTTAGCTATCAGACTATAACTACACCTGATGGATTGATTTTCTCACTTTATGGTCCGGAGGTGGTTCGAAGACATGATCTAACTTTATTAAGGGGAAGCGGAATAAATCAGGCTTTAAAAAACTGCCTACTAATTAAGGGAAAACAGAACTATGTTTTTGATGACGACGCATACCTTCTGAGACCATGGTTCCAGGTCGCATTTGATGGATTGACAGCAACTCCGGCACAAACAATTTTTAAAACAGAAATGAGTAGCATGCCGAAGGCTGTGTAATGGAGTTACAAGGACCTGAAACAGATGTGGACCGGAAATGACTTTGCCCGCTCCCTCAAAGTACGACAGGTTCCCATATCACTTCTATACATTTATTCCGCCTTGCTTCTAAATTTCAAGACGTGTATTGAAAAAGGCGGCCAAGTCGGATCTTACTTTAATTGTGCCAGCCCGACATTGAACGATTACATTTCATCATAATTCTATTGTTTTTTTAACTGGGATGCCAGTAAAGACAACACGAATACCACTTTTGATCGCTCGTCTGCCGCGGCCTTCCGTTCCATTGCGTCGATTTCCAACCGCTTATTATATAAGTCCAAACGTCTTTCATTTGTCTCAAATAATTTTATAAATCTATCATTTTCTGCCTCCAGACGTTGCTTGTCCAAAGCTATTTCCCCTTTATTCAATTCTACTTTTTCATTGGCGTACTTTTGTCTTGCAACCATATGGTTCTGAAGACATACCTGCATTCCATCATCAGAATCCTCCTCAAGTTGACGGCGTCTCCTTTTCCTTCCGGAAGATTGAATGCTCTCAATGCTAGAATTTTCCGTCCCATCTCCACTCATATGAGCAACCTTTGTCTCCACTTCATCATTACCGCGACGCGTGACAGCCATATCCCTTATGTTATTTCCCCTCTCAACTAAAACCTCCTCCCGTACACGTAGTTCATTAGCTTCCGTCCTTCTAACTTCGTCATTCTCATCGACTTCTAAAATAATGTCATCTAAAATGTCGTCCGCCTCGGTATTTTCTTCCTCAATCCCAGAGGCGGCCATGTTAACAGCAACAGTTTCTCTGCGTTTCTGTAGGAGTCGTTTGTATCGGTCCAGGAGCGTCTTTTCTGTTGGCCGCGTGACAAACATAGAGTTATTAGCTTCCATACTTTCGAAAATTTTTGTAGTCACTTGCTCGAACAAGGGGTCTATCTTCCCCCATTAAGCTACGTGTGCACCAGTACTTACCACACCTTTCAGAAGAAATAGATCCGCCTCCCCATCGAATCTATATCTGTTCCTCGATTGCGACTGTGGGTGCAGTTGTTGAGTGTATGCCTGATCTTGATGTGACGGTGGGCGTTGCAACTTTGGTGATGGTGGTTCATCTGGTAAATTTTGTTGTGACGGTGGGCGTTGCAATGGTGGTGACGGTGGTTCATCTGGTAAATGTTCTGAGCGAGGTGGTGAAGACGGTACTAACGGTATGTTTTTCATCGTGGTGGTAAGTGAGGACCGGCACGTGCGGGATCATCGGCAGGTGGGGAGGACTGGCAGGTGGGTTAGGGTATACGCGTGGGGACGATAAAAAAAATTAGGGTGGCCAAAACTAGAAAATATTATTTTTTCAGTTCGCATGTCGGGCACGACGTGTAAGAAAATTATGCAAAAACGGAACCACATTTGGCAAAAAATAACCATCTTGCTCTTCGTTATTTGGACCCAAATAACGGAGAGAAAGATGGCTATTTCTGTCAAATATGTTTATTTTTGCCTCGCATGCAGCACCGGTGCCGAAAAATAAGCATAACTATACCATATTTGGCTTGTCAAAAAGCTCTATTCTTTTGTTTCGGGCGTATTAACTCTACTTGTAAACTGAAGAAGTACTGTCTGGCAGTGAATCTTATTTTATTTTGAATTTTTGGATGCAAAAAGACCCAGTAGTTCTGCTCAATTTCATGTGAATCCATGGTCACATTTTGGAACGTCCCTGCAATTCCACGACTTTCACGTTCTTTCTGAATAAAGTTTTTCTCCTCCATCTAAAAACTGTATCTATCAACTTAATTTTATGAGAGTTTTGTAAATCAATATTGGCTTAAAATTAGCTCCGAAACATTATGCTATAATTCTTTTAATTATACCACTCCAAGAGGATATCAATAATAAAATTAAATAATTCGATAACAATCTTCCAAATCCACGGATAGCATGTCTTCTTTTAGAAATTAAACCGAAAGAAGAAATTAGCAAGGCGATGTCGCGCCTTTTTGATGATTTATATATATGACAATGGACTGTTCAGGGTGCAGAGCACTCTATTTCTGGTAAATTGAACTTAAACGATCTCTACCCAGAGCTTTTTGAAAATCACCGTTACCGTGGAACATTTTTATCGGGCAGTGTTCTCTAAGGTCATTTAAGTTTGTAATAGAAGTGGCCCCTTCCAGACCGATATATGCAAATATTTCCTCAATAGTCACACTCGATTGTTCATCACAGCCACCCTTCCTCACCATATTCGAGTTCTTCCAATGCTCTCGCACTCAAAAAAGGGGCGATGTATGTAAAGGTGGAATAATCCACGTTCCTTCCGCGTTCTGTACGCGTTTAGCATAGAATGTGTCTGAAAAATATATAGTTTACTTGAATTTACCTATTGTCTGATGTAAGGTACATTTTTTAGTTCAGATCTTTTTGTTTCTTTCACATTAATTATGTCACATGGTTCGTTGTCCTCATAGCCGCCGTTATCCCCTTCTCATGTTGCAGCTTCCTCGTAACTGCACTACTCGTCAGACCCACTCGCTGTTGCAATTATATTTTCTGTCCTCTATTTTGATATTATAATATCAAAATGTCCCTATTAAATGGGGCAAAAAATTTTGTTGTCTGTCAACAATATTATGTACCGCATGAAATCTAGGGTATTCGGTCAATTCCTTTTGTAAACATTTATTTCATTATCACGAAAAACATAAACGGATATTGCGTCATTTCCTATTTGCACTAATCTCACCACTCATTCTTTTAATGCGTACATCCACGTATAGTGGTAGGGGGAACCGTTTTTGAGAATTCCATGAATTTTTAATTTTCACGAAGAAAATAAATCTCATTGTACTGATAAAAGTATTAGTATTTTGATTGGCTCTGTATCGTTTCCTCTTTTTCTACCCATTCGTACTTCTTTAATAATTTAGCTGTACCATCCAATACTTAAGAATGCAGTCCCTTTCCTGTCCTCTCATTCGTTACTCGTCGATTGGTTCCGACAACATTCCCATCCTACCCACTCTCCTCTCCGCATTGACTTCTCTTAACAATATTATACTATTCTTACCGGTTTAGTAGTTAAAGGGTTAGTCTGGTATCTTTCACCTAAATTATGTTCTTTCTTCTTTCTTACATTTGTCCTCAATGCAGGGATTAGTGCTATTCCGGTTACATAGCAATTGTGCCAAAGGGTTTTGATTTCAAAGAAACCTTTTCTATGCCGTACACGCACCTTTGCATGCTTAAACAGAAATTTCCATTTCATTCCGTTTAACATGTTTAAAAGTAGGGCAGATCTAGGTGAGGAACGCATACGTAGTTTGGGACCGAGGCAACCTATAGTCATCTTTTTTTATCGCTATATCGATTTTCAAGTAATCTGCACAGTGATTTGTCTACCGTCAAAGTCTTCACCCCCCATATCAGTAGGAAGATCTGTAACACGTATTATGATGTATTGGCGTGTTTTGATGACGATTCGGATGTTGATTGCTGGGCGGATATCCACAATTGGAGGGTGGAGGGAAGAATCAAATTCTGCATCGATACGAATAACGCTGTCCACAAATGTTGTTCAGTATGGACATTATCTTGAGGGGGATGTTCGTAGAATATACATATTAATCGATTTCGTTAAGCTCGATTTTAACTTTGCGATGGAAATGAAATTTTATCGGTTACCAGAGGGAAATGTTATATTTCGCACGCTTATTGAATTAATCGCTGAAAATTTAATAAGATGTTACACAAATGAATAATGTATTAATCCGTGTAGTTATCCCAGCCCCAGCCCCAATCCATGGTTCAGACAGTAGATGCACTACATCTACTTACCCCATAGTATGGGGTTTTCAGAACGTCCAAATCCAAATCCTCGTCACGACCAACTTCGAAATTTGACAAGCGTAGTTTTTTCGAAGAATCTGGGCCGTCTGAATTGGGTACATCACATGACATTCGTTGTTTAATATCGTAAATGTTGCTGTCTAAAAATACGAATAAAATACAAAGTTAATACAAATACATTAAAAATAATAAAAATTACAAAAAGTAAAAATTAATATATATATAGAAATGAGGAAAGAAGGAATTTAAGAAAGGAATATAAGAAATAAATAAATACAACAGTATATTCAACAATAAAGAAAATAGTTATGAAGAGAATTTGAAAGTAATGAATAAAATAGTAAATAACATTACCTGAAATTTCTACATCATACACCTTTTTCATATTATTAAAACATGTGCGCCAATCAGAAGGTTTATGGGCCATGAATAATGGCTCCAGTCTCACGAACATCTGTCGGTGCCATGTTTGGAGTGACCAGGCCTCACTTGAATTTGCTACGAAGAAGCTCCACGGCTGGGGAGTTTTTGCTGAGTTTGGATGCCATATTTCGTTGTTAGACGAGAGATGGGATAGAATAAATAGAGTAGATTCCATCCTTTTGTAGAGAATGAACTGTCAAAACATCAGCCGGCTCACCGGCGATGTTTTGACATTATAATCGCTACAAATAGAACATATTTTATTGCAATAATACTTTCGAGTCTTAATACAGCTGATACTTCTGCTGAATGATAAACATTTCATCACCTATATGAGAAGTAGCAAAACATATTCAGTTCGTTACATGTTTTACGTCCGACAGTCTGAAACAAGTAGAAAAATAAATTTGTTTCGTTATTTCAGAAGTTTCGATTAAATTTTATGGAATTTTACCAATTTACGTAAATTTATGTAAAATGCAATCAATTGGTCTTAATAAAAGGGACGTGTAATTTTTAGTTTTCGTCAATTAGTGAATATTTTAAAACAAGTCATTGTTTAGTAATGATATGTATGATGTATGAAAACACCTTCTGGATGTCATGTTTTTGCAAGAATTTTTTTTTTTAAATCAATTTTTGTCTTTTCAAATAAACTTTGGGCCACATATTTTCACTGAAATCTGTGAAATATTTCATGGAAACGACAAAAGTATTTCGGCGAAAGTTTGGGTTCAAATAAAATAAATTTTCGCAGTCATGGCGAAATTTTGTGTCTGTTATGCCCCCTTTTTATTAATGCAGCATTTAGGACATACCGACTATTATATGTACCAACTTTCGCCAATCTACTTGGCGAAACTTTTGCCATATGTGGCGAAAGGCAGTACAAGTAGAGGGCGAAAGTTTGTATTCATAATGGTCGTTAAATTCCCTATCTCCCTATAATGTTGGTAAAATTCTACCTTTGTAAACGTTCGCAGAAACAAATGAGAACGGACAAACACTTGCTTGTCGGGATAGGCTTCAAGTTATATAATTATGAAAGTTTCGCCGAAACAAGGCGAAACTGTCGCGAAACTGTCGCCCGAAACTTTGCAAGGACAACGCGAAACTTTATTTAGCAATTTTTTGATAAAACATAAATAAGTTCCTCAACGTTTCATTTATTTAATATAAATAAATATAAATATAAACTATATATTTTATAAGTAAAATGTTTTATAATTTTAAACTTTAAAACTTTATGAAAATTTAGGATTCACCCACTAAAAACTCAATTTCTGGCACACATGCATGGATGTATAAATCTCATAAATTGAATTTGTAACGGTTGGATTTATTATTAGAGATGGAAAAGAATTCAGAAGAGACCACAAAAAAAATTTAAATGAGTTTGAAAAACTAAAGTATTATTTAAAGAAAGGTTTCGAACAAAAAATGTAAAGTCCTTCTTTCTCAGTCATCAAAAAACCGACAATGCCTACTCTTCTACCTATGACTGAGATTGTTTTTATAAATGAAGGAATTATTATCAGAAAGAAGGTAAGCGATCTTAGTTGCAAAACGCATTTGAGACGCTTTACAACCTTATTCGGAGTGAGTCCCTCATCGGCGGCTATTTTATGGAACCATCTTGGATATTTTCCTATCAATGGGGGGCTCCGAAACATTTATTATGGGCTTTACTTTTGTTAAAATTTATGGAACTGAGAACGTAAATGCGACTTTACTTAAAACTGACGAGAAAATGTTCCGAACGTTTTAAACACCCAGGCCCACTTGCGGAGTCCGTAAGTGGGCCTGAGTGTTTTTAAGATTTTTATCCGACATACAGATGGTACGTACAGCATACCTGATTAATATATTCAAATTATTCTATATCGTATAGATGACACTTTTCGAATTGAAGCAAACTTTTCTTTCTTCATTAATATTTATAGTTCAAAAACTGTAACAATTTTATATTTAATGTAGTTTCAATTTGTACAAAGGAAAACTGGAATTGATTGGAAAGGGGCCTTATATCCGTTGATGGAACAGATGTATCAATTTATGAGCCAACTCCCTTTAATAAAGGGTGGTTTTCTCATAAATTCAACGGACCAGGCTTGAGGCATAAAACAGCCGTATCCATAAATGTTGGAAACATATTATAGGTTCATGGACCGTTCCCATATGACCTTCATCCCGATTTAAAAACATTTAATTCATACTTGCAAGACCAGTTATATATATCCGAAAAGTGGTTGTTGATTGTGGTTACAGTACATAAGGTGTATGACGCGAAAAAATACTGTATGTACAAGAGGAGAATGGGTCTCATGGCGACGTATTTTGGCTAGACATGAGACTATAAATAGACTTCTCAAACTATTTTCTATTCTTTGGCATCTATTTAGACATCCATTTTCACGCCATGTTACTTTTTTTTGCTGTTTCAAACATAGTTGCCCTCCTTATTGAAAACGGAGAAGTTGCTACTTTTACTGTTATTGATTAGATAAGAACGACTTGAGTGGCTGGCTATTCGAACGTATGTATTTGTTTTTCAATTATTATTTATGATGATAATATTTAAAGACAATAGGTGAAACTCGAAAAACATGTATGTGTACGAATGAACTGAAATTCATACATGTATATGTTTTCCGGGAAGTTCTACTTACTGTACCATGTCAATAACCTGGGGGTGCCTCATACACAACAGTTTTACAGCAGTTTTCGGAATGGACGCGGTGGTTATATTATTTAATAAGCATTCTGTGAAACGTATATATATTTTATATATATTGTTTAAAGTTCTTTTAATAATATTAAAGTTCGTATCTGAAATTTCCCTGAACGTCGTTTGAGTCAGAATTTAAAAACCAAAATCTAACAGACTCCGCTACTTTCGCCATTTTCCGCAGCTCCCAGTGACACACTATTAACAACAGAAAGGATATAAAATGCACGACGTGTGTATTATGAAAACCTTGAAAACATAAATGAAATTGTAACCAAACAATCTAAATGTTATAATCATACGTTAATTTTAAAAGTTTTTATTTATTGTTAAGAGGAGAAACCGATTTTCTACGATACAAATATTACATAATCAGTTTAAAATTAACACATAGCACGGATTTAATTAATAATTTTATAGAACAATACAGAGAGAGTGAAATGTTCTTTGAAATATTTCGGTTTGACTACTTTTCACAATAAGATTTTATACAGCAACCTGCTCTCCGTATGATTAATTAATAGTAAACTTACACGTTGCATCAGAAAGAGAGTTCGAGATTGCATCACAGAACATAATGAATCCAGCCAGGGGTTATCTTTTCACACACTTCTGCAAAAGTTAAGGACTCTATTTGGGTCATCACCCAGATTAATTACAACTTCTGGTCGCGTTTAGTAAATCGTACAGTCAAAAGAGATCTACACAAGCACGTACTTTGGGAAATTCTCCTTTTAAAATTTTATGGAACAGAAGTTGTTCATGTATCCTTATTGAATGTGACGTCGAAACAATTCGACTGTGGTCATGGACATGTACCAAAATTCTTTACATGCTAGACGAAGTAATTCTCCATACATTTATTTTACTATTTAACTTGTACATAAAGTCCGAATTACGGAACATAATGACAGGAAATTGTCAACGATATGTGTTTCTTGTTGTATGAACAAATCCTGAGAGATAGAAAATATCATCAATTCCAGTATATTGCTTCTGTCCAGGATGCTAACCACATTATTCATTTGTATTTTTTGAACTATAGCATTACAAGCAGAGATAGCGATCTCCTCTCGTTTGCCGTACGACTTGTGTAAATACCATCAACTTCCGACCTCCTCACGGCACCCTTCTTTGATCCACTCGTATCGACATCCGCAGTGCTCCTTCGCGACCTTCCCGACTTTTGTCGTTAGTACTCACCAAAGGCGTGACTATTTGCCGGATCGCCACCTTCATTCTAACTCTGCTTCCTTTTTTGGCGGAGTTCACTTCCCACAGAGGATTCTATATAAAGATTACTCGAACATCTTTAGTGTCGATCACTCATATCATCCTTCCACTTTTCGAAATTCATTTCACTGCAATATAGTAGGAAGTAGATTTGGATATGGAAACTCTTGCGGCTCCTCGGCTGAAAACTAAATTCTTTAAGCTCCGGTCGTATAAAACCTCGCAAAAAAACGATAACTGTTTCAAATTGTGACCATAGTTTGAGGAAGTTGTAGCATGGTTTTTTCTATGGTAGTCAATGGTTACCACTAATCTCAGTCAGAACGAGTGAGAAGAGGAAAATGGGGTCAAGATTATCTCCCTACTCGTCCAAGTGTTAGAAAACATATTTGTTGGGGGATATTCCGGAGGAGTTTGAACGTATAATGTATATTACCGATATTGGAAAAACAATTATAGGCTGTAAATTGTGCAATATTTTCATTCTACTAGTATTAGGATATGAAAATAATTCAATGTCGTTTCATGCAGCTTCAAGCTATAGAGCGGTATATATCCAGTGAGCGCATGTCCAACTGGAAAAACCAGTATGACATATTCCGCCACACTCCATTTTGAATTACACTGTAAGTTGTTACGGGATCTTTTTAGAGAGGACAGGGTATAAATTATCCACAAAATCCAACAGGAGTCTCTGTACATATTATGATCAATGAGATAAGAAACATACTACTAAACCTAGAAAATATGGAAGCATTGATGTTCAGTTCGACCATGGATTATTTACAGAAGTCCTGTACAGTATCTTTACAAATCTGCGATCTTATTTTGCCCAATTATCTAAACGGGATGTTTTAATGAACTAATTTTGTAACTACTAGGCCTGGTAACAATCATTTTAGAATTGGTCTTTTCTGTAGGTGGTCTATACATTGTCATATACTATGGCTTCTTATTGATTCTGTCTGGTCAATTTTGTTAGTAGTTTATTTTTCAAATTATCACATGACTTGTTTTTTAACTTGTTACACCCATTTCTTTCCATTTGATACTAAAATTGATAACTACTGTTCAGAACATTGTTTAACCAAACATATACAGACCTGTCATACCGTAAACCAATCTTCTCCTTAAATGATAACGGTCACTTTCGGGACTTGTTTCTTCCGAAACATATGTACCATTTTGTAACACATATGACGGCAGGCCAGTAACTGCTAAAATTACCTCATATTGTAATTAACTGGAACCTTTAATTTAGTTTCAATCCCGTCCAGAAAACATTCAATTCGTTATGATTACGTCTCTTTCTTATCTCCCAACTTATACAACTATGAAAAACACAGAAGTTTATATACCTTATTTTTTCATTGCTTGTTTCGATTCCGGTCTGGTTTATGTTTTTCGTTTAGGTTTTACTTTTAACTATCACTGTTCTTTATTCTATGTTAGGCATTAATAAAAATCCATCTGAACAATTGGTTAGAATCCTGTATTGAAGCAATATACTAGAATTAATGATATTTTCTCTCACTCTGTATTTGTTCAAACAACAATAACATGTAGCGTTGACAATTTTCTGTCATTCTACCCCATTATTAGGCCTTTATTTACAAGCTTGGGGTCGATAGATGAAGTAGCTTCGTTGGTGTGTTGACACCGACAGTAGCATCCCTAATATCGTTGATAATAGTCTTAACTCTGGAAGCTGCAGGAATATCCATGGTCAAACCGTCAGACATGACGGAGAAGTACTACTTCTACCTCATGTCTGACGGTTTGACGTCGTTATTTAGGAAACGCGAGGATACTTTCGAGGACTAATGGATGCTTAAACCCCGGCTAAAGAGGCAAGGAAGATATGTGACGAATGGAATTCAGCTGTAATCGGACAACAATTTTGTAATGGGAATGGCACAGGTGTTCTTCCCCCGATCTCAGCAGTATTGAATAGCGCAGAGAACTTCGCGTTTGATGAGGGGGTCAAGGGATGCAATTCAGACGCTACGCGTGTAGCTCATGAGCTCAACGTACTGTATTTTACTTTTCGCGTTACACCTTGACCCACGCAATTGATCTTGCCGACATGTGAAATTTCGTGTGATTCTTCGCGCGATCACGTGTACGTTGAACATTGTGGACCATTGAATTATTACAACATGCACCGTCCCAGCGTACAGGACGCTCCTCCCGCCACCAGGCGGCAGGTGAAGCCGACTTATGGTGTTTTTTGTGACTTCACGCCCTTTAGTTTAATTAATATAAGCAGACTTGATACCAAAATTGCCAAAGTCCGACTTCGTAATGATTCACAAAGCCACTTCGACACTCGTCACTACCCGTCTCTGCATTCGTCCATCTGTGTTTCGGGAACTGAATGCCTACTTCCAAGAGGTGAATATGTATGGATTTACAAAGAAACCATTCTTTTTTGACGATATGACGGCCCGCATTGAGATGATCATAGACGGGACATTCAAACGTCGTTAATTTTCCTGAGTACATTCATAATTCCCAAGACATGGAAAATGTATGAATGCCGGGCATTCAGTGTGTGTAGTTACGTGTAGTTCCAAAACTTTATGGGAAAAATATAACAGTCGCGATTTTGAGCATTGCTGTTGTCGAATGGGGTATCAACCGAGGCAACCTGAGTGGTTTCGCTGTCGCAGTAAAATGGATATCCTTTATTAAACGGTAAGGGTCTAATGATATCCGGTATGTCGAACGGCTAGTAATCTGCGCCGGTGACAATCAGCGTCGTGTAATCGATTATAGCCACGTGTACCTAATTGGTTGTAAGGGTAGATGTGGATTCACAAACGGTCACCACAGTAGGTGGGAAATGTTGATGCAGTTAACGAGGGGAGAACTGCTGGCAGATGTGGAATGAGATCGGTGACTAATACAGGAGGAGAAAGTGGGAAGACAGAGCGAGGACAGGTGGGCTCCTGTGGTATTCAATTAGAGAGGTCACAGCTTTTGGAGTAACTGGAATTGACACTGTAAGTAGACAAAAGGGAGGCTGACATCAAAAGGTGGACTAGAGCAAGAGGCTAATATAAGGCTATAACGGGACAGCGCGAGGGAAAAGTCCGACGAGCACGAACCTGTATCAATACCGGTTGGTTGACTTCTTATCAATACCAGAATCGGGAATAATACAAACGGTAAGTTTAATATTATAAAAAGTTAGTCCGGAGAAAGGAGGACAAAAGGGAATGACGCGAATGGGGTTCTCATAGTGGTGAAGAACGCCAAAATCGAATCCAAGACAGAGATCCTCGTCGACCAAAGATTCGGTTCAAGTTTAGAAACCTACACACGTATGTATCGTAGATAGTAAGTTGGGGCGCCGGGTCGAATTATTACTGATGTTTGAATATGATCAAATAGTGTGGGTATTACCAACT